>PYSQ01000030.1:72704-98011 GCA_003049435.1 Nakataea oryzae
TGCCGGGCTCGGCGGCGGCGGAAGCGGCGGCGGGCCGTCCCCCGCCGGCACGCGACAGCTCGCGGCGCAGGACGTCCTGGGCCAGCTCGTCGGCCTTGTCGTCCATCGAGGCCGTGGCCTCGTCCAGCATCATGAGCCTGCCGGGCGGCTTCTGGTGGCGGGACCGCACGATGGCCCGGCAGAGCGAGAGGACCTGCCGCTGGCCGTGCGAGAAGTTGGCCCCTGCCGGCTCGACCTCGCCGTCCAGGCCGAGGCCGGTCCTGCGCGCCATCGTCTGGGCGGGGGCGGGACCCGCGGAGGAGCCGACGCCGGCATCTTCAGGAGCGGGCGCAGGTGCCGGGGAAGAGCGGCGGCGGCGGGGCAACAAGGCAGTCGTCTCCGAGGGGCCCTCCCCCGCATCATCCTCCCCATCCTCCCCATCGCCACCCGTCTCCTCTGCCCGAGTCGCCGCAGGGGCGTCCACGACAAAGCGGGAGAAGGACGCGCTCCTGACGCACTCGGCGAGCGCGGCGTCGAGGTCGGCGTCGGCCACCTCGCCCCTGGGGTCCAGGTTGGACCGGACCGAGCCCGCGAGCAGGGCGGCCTCCTGCGGGATGACGGTCAGGCGCGAGCGCAGGGCACGGCGCGGCACGGCCGATACGTCGGCGCCGCCGTAGGCGATGGCGCCCGAGGCGACGTGCGTGAAGCGCATCAGCGACAGCATCAGCGTGCTCTTGCCCGAGCCCGTGCGCCCCACGACGGCGCACCGCTCCCCGGGCGCCACGGAGAAGCTGATGTCGCGCAGGATGTCGGGCCCGTCGGCGTGGTACTTGACCGTCACGCTGTCGAACACCACGGAGCCCGTCTCGGGCCACGACGGCTCCGGATCCTCGAGATCCTCCTCGTCTGCGTCCTCGGGCTCGATGTCGACGTACTCGCGAACTCGGGAGAACTAGGGCGGTTGATTGCGCAAAAGTCAGGGCGTCTGAGTCTCAGTATGGCAAGGTGTGTGGGTGTGTGTGCTCTCAGGTATTGGCATGACAGACTTACCCCTCGCATCTCTACCTCCAGGTCGTTGACCGACCGCACGAGCTTTAGGATCGTCTCGCCCAAGCCTGTGGCCTGGGACATGGAAAACACGATCATGGCAGCTGATATCGACGACTCATAGTGCAGGGCAACCACTCCAGCAAACAGCATGAGGCAAGCCGCGGCCAGGTCGACGCGGACAGCCGCCCAGCGATTCAAGTTGAAGTTGGCCTCCATCGCCCTCGAGTAGTCACGCATGCGGTCGGCGAGCAGGTCTTGAAAGAGGTCGCTGCCCTGCCGCGAAGCCTCGTACCCTCCGCTGCTCCCTTCGTCCCCAGCTTGCCGCGGGCGTGGCGCTCTCGTGGCGCGGATCACGGCCAGGCCCGTGAGGGTGTCGCCCAGGAGGGAGAAGACGGGGCTCTGGGAGGCCTTGAGGAGGTCCTTGACCGGGACGGCGACGCGCGTGTACATCTCGCCGACGAGGGCCCCGACCGCGCCAAACACCATGGCCGGCACTGCAAAGACGGGCAGGACGGCGACGACGGCCAGCAGGCGGACCGAGGTCTGGGTGGCGAGGCGGAACGTGCTCATGACGGTGCGGCTCAGGTCCGAGTCGAGCGAGTCGACGTCGCCCGAGCAGCGGTTGACGATGCGCCCCGCCGGCGTCGCGTCGTGCCAGGCCAGCGGCGCGCCGAGCACGGCCGAGACCATGGCCCCGTGCAGCCGCCGGGCCGCCACCCAGGCGCCGCGGGAGTACAGAAGCGACATGGCGAGCACCGAGGAGGCCTCAAGGAGGTACAGGGCCGCAAAGATGCCGAGGTAGTAAAGGGCGTGCGGGTCCAGGGGCGTGGCCCGACCCTCCTTGTATGCGTTTATCCAGTGGGCGAGCCAGCGGGAGCTTGCGATGAAGGCGAGGTTGGCCAGGACCGTGCTGCCGAGGACCAGCGCAATGTATCCGTAGTTGCCAAAGTAATTCATGTATTCCAAGACTGTCCACCCCAGGCAAGACCCCGCAGTGTGTCAGTTCAGTGATGGCCTTGAATCCGGGCAGAAATCAAGCATTACAGCAACGAGCAAAGGTGAGCACGTACCCAGCGACCTGCCGCTGCCATGACTGATCGATGCCTCGTTCTTGATCTCTTCCGTCACAGCCCTCCTGATGAGGCGTGCCGACAGCGTCCGGTCCAGTCTGGCGGGTCGCCCAGCGTCGGGCCCGGCCTCCGAGCCGGCAGCAGGCGCGGCGGGGGCGGCGGCAGAGCTCCCGGGCTCGTCGGCGGCGCTCTCGCGGATCGCCTCGGCCTCGTCGCGCACGTCCGCCGCCCCTTCGTCCTGACCCGAGCCCCCGGCCGGGACGTCGATGGACTGGCGCTCGCTCACGACGTGGCTCTCCCTGGACACGATGCGGCCGCCGTCCATGACGAAGTGGCGGTCGCTCTCGCTGAGCACCTGCTCCAGCCGGGTGGCCAGGATGACCGTCTTGCCCTGGAGCAGGTCGCTGCAGAAGCACCGGTTCCAGACCTGGTTGATTGTCTTGTTGTCGAGGGCGGCGAATATGTCGTCAAGCAGGACCAGCGATCCCTCGCGGGCGGCGTAGAGCGTGCGTGCGAGGGCGATCCGGGCCCTCTGTCCTCCTTTAGAGAGGAAAAGAATAGTTCTGTCAGTAAAACCATGCTTTTACTACGTGTCCCTCGAGAAAACCCGGCGTCGCCGCGCTTACTAGACAGAGCAGACCCGTTCTCGCCCGCCATGGTCATGCCTCCTTTGGGGAGCACCGTCAGGTCGTCGTCGAGGCAGCAGGCGGTAACGACCCGGCTGTACCGCTCGTGGTCAAAGTCGGCAAAAAAGACGATGTTGTCCTTGATGGTCAGGTTCATCAGCCAGGGCGTCTGCGAGGCGTAGACGATGCTTCTTGGCCGCGTGACCCTGGGGCCCTCATCCTCGTCCTCGTCCTCGATCAGACTGGTCTCCCCCAGTATCGACTGCAGCAGAACTGTCTTACCGGACCCCGACTCCCCCGAAAGCACAGGCAGGCCGCCCTCGACAATGTCCTCGCGGCCCAGGGTGATGTTGTCGAGCGTGAATCCTCCCTTCCGGAACGAGGCGTTGTGGATCCTCAGCGGGCCCTCCGGGTACGCAGCCAAGGGCGCGGCTTTGCTGTAAAAGGTGTCAAGCCGGGAGATGGAGATGCTCGCGTTCTGCCACTTTCGCCACATGGCGCCCAGGTTCACGAGGTTGCCCCGCAGCGTCGTCGCCAGGTACACGGTGGTGAAGGCGCCGGCGGCCGAGAGCGGCTCCCTGACGACGCCGACGTGCAGGGCCAGTATGACGAGGACTGCCAGGACGGGGATGCTCTCTGCCAGCTGGGTCGTCAGCGCCTGCGAGTAGGCCGCCCTCCAGAGCTGGCTCTGCTCCTTGTTCCGGACCTTTGCGATGCGCGCCGACGCGACGTCCTCCCACGCAAAGTACTTGATGGGCCGTATGAGGCTCACGTACTCGGACACGAGCGAGATGCGGCGGTCCTGCCTCGTCTTGACCTCCCGCTGGGCCTGCGACATCCACGTCGCCGTCTTCAGCGGCAGGACGATGCTGGACAGCATCACGCCGAACCCCGCCAGGGCGGGCCATCCGTGCAGCTGGTACAAGCCCAGGCAGACAAAGGCCGAGCTTATCGGGACGCTGACGGCCGTCGTGACAAAGTCGCGCGCCTTGAAGATGGCGTCGACGTCCGACGACATGAGGTTGGCCAGCTGGCCGGCCGGGGAGGTCTTGGAGCCCTTTGGCTTGCCTGCGCCCGGCGCCTTGGGCTTCTTGCCCTTCTTCGCGACGAGGTCCTTGATGGCAGCCGCGGACAGCTCCATGCTGGCCATGGCCGTCTGGTACAGCTCCTGCGTCATGCCCGACTTGAGGCGGACGCAGAGCCGCGTGGACGTGAACATGTACTGCTGCTGCGTCTGGGACCGCGCCATGTAGGTCACGAAGCTCAGGGCTATCCAGAACGAGGGCCTCAGCAGTGCCGTCTCGGGACTTTCGAAGTAGGCGGCAAAGTTGAACAGGGCAAGCGGAACGATGAGCTCAAAGACCGCCGACAGGCCTATCCACGCAGCCATCGCCGCGAGCTCCCAGGAGAGGAATCGAATTACTGTGCTCCGCGTCTTCCTGTCTCTCTTTCTAGCTCTATTGATCTTGGCGAGCAAGACTTGGGGATCGTCGTACCAAGGAAGGCTGGGCAGGTCGTCCATTTCGACGACAGTGCCTTTAGGGAAAGACCTGTACACCAAGTGGCTGAGCCAGCCGTACCAGAAGTATCTGTCAATGAAGCTTGCCGTCTCCTCTGGGCTGGGCCTTACAGAAGCCTCCTCGTCTGATGCCCAGGCCGGCTGAAGGTGCGCTGGAGGCTTCCAGGGCTGCGGAGTGACCATGGCTGTCAGAAGAGCGGCGGCAAGAGATGCTATGGCCAGGACGATCATCGCGTTGGGCTTGTGTCCTTGCTCGAGATCGAACCACGGGAGAAGCTCCCTGACAGTCAGGAGGACAATCGAGCCTCCAAGAAGGACGTTGACTGTTGCCAGGCAGCTCTGTCGCCATCGGGCATATGGCAGGAGACTCGAGAGCCCGAACCCGAACATGGCTGCCACGACAATGCTGTCAGCCACGTAGCTGCCCGTCTCCGCTGCCCCGACAGCGATGAAGACGAGGGCGGAGAACCGGAAAACCTGGGAGAATATCTCGACCACAAGAGAGCTGGCCGATAGGCTCCGCGAAGGGCGGGCATGTCCCCGGCGATACGCGATTGACGCCAGCAGAATTGAGACGAAAATCAGGAAGGCTTGCGGCCATCCTGACGCGGATATGGATCCGAGGCGGCGAATCCAAAGAGAGCCGTGTTCGCTGTTTGCGAAAGTCCTTTGTTAGAAAAATACAAATGTCAAGGCCAGGGAATCCATGACGAGACGGGCTTGGCTGATTACTTGTGGCTCTGCTGTAGAGCCAAAACCCTTGGGCTCTGTCTCAAGGCAGCCGGCAATGCCGGCACCGCTGTCTCCACCATCCTTCTCTGCAAAGGGTTATGTATCCTGGCGGTCTGTTATTATGATACGTCAGAAAGATCGTCGTGGCATGAGAAAGGATATCGGAGAGTCAACAAAAAAGGAATGAGTGACGAGGTAGAGAGTGGGAGAACTGCGAAGACAGAAATCTCTGAAAAGAATGTGAGCAACAAATGGCTTGTCTCTCGTTGATAGGTGATCTTGGGAGGTGTAGAGTCTCCAGGTGTCAGTAGCAAACTGAGAATCAAGAAGAACTGCGGCACAGGTAGTGGAGCAGATCGAGGGAGAGCGGGATTTTAAATCGATCTCTGGAGAGAGATGCGAATTGAATTCAAGCAAAACTAAGTCTGGAAGTTGCATTGAATTTATGATTCCATTCTGATATTAAGGGGAAGGTGATGGCATGTTGACAGTCAACGCCCCAGCTTTATGGAGCCCTACACTTCCTTGGGCAAACCTCTATGCCCTCAATTCTGACTGAACGTCTTTTTATCTCAAGTTGACTCGCCCAACTCGCATTACCAATGAATGCATTTGGCCTTTGAGTGGTCGGCGCGTGCTTGCTCACCGGCAAGAATGCAATTCATGGACTTGACTTGCAGCCGCATGTAGCATTTAACGCTGGAGAGGACCGAAATAATCTGCTCCGGAAACTTTGAGACGGCGGAGACGGAAGTGAATCGGTCATGACGGCAGCCAGCACGGGGTTGGGCGGCCAAGCGCCACTCGCAGTTTTGTGCTTGACATGTATGAGGTAATTGCACTTTTCTTGGGCTTTGGGGATATGCACTGCGCGGCAGGCATAGCCTAGTGAAGCAGCGCGACTTTGAGTCACAGAGAACTCATATCCACCCATACGGTAAAGGATGCAAAATTATATAGGGAATTTCCATTCTAAGTGGAGGGAACACCAGCATTGCAAACGTCAATGGATCGGGCAAGCCAGCCAAGGACTCATCAAGGCCATGGGTGTGTAGTTTGATCGTGAGCTGCTATAGAATTGAATTAATGCTCAAATATACGAGCCTGGACCGTTCTCAATACCGGAACTGGAGAGGTAGGATTCGCGGCGGGATACGGCTCCAGAAGTGCTGACTTTGATGGTAGTAGAAAAAAGCAAAAGAGTCTCAATGTCGTAACGTTAGGCTGGCTGGTGGCTGCTTCTGCTAGATACGCTTATCCCCCTCCCTCAATGTCGTCTGCTCTTTGTTTCTGTGACAAAGCATTGAACAGCCTGATTTGGCTTCAACGAGGTGGCAAATAAGCGGCCAAATTCCGGTGCGAAAAAGGAAAGGAAAACCCCGCTAAACGGCAACAAGGCCATCTTGAACCAGCGACGCGCCACAGCCCGCCCGAACGGCCCGCGGCAGATTCAGGATTCGGCACGGGGTGATGGCTTGCGGATGGCACGGACGATGTCTGTTTCAGGGAAAGGAGGCCGCTTTCATGCTCGCCGTGCCTGCGCTACGAAACCGCGGATTTATACCTGGATGGGTAGGCAAGGACATCTCTGCACTGTCTCCATCCCGTCAATCTTAGAGACTTTTTGCCATCAAGCAGGGTCCCAGTCAAGCCCCGAAGTTTGCGGTTTGATGCCTGATGGAAGCCAGATTTCCCGAGCTCCACGTGCCGCCGCCCACACGGAGACGGCAAACCAAACCCCTTCTAAAACATCCTGGATCAGTCGCGCGAGACAGAATGCTAGCGCTGCCTGAATTTCAGGCTGAGAAGTTGCTTGCCAAGAACAACGTCCTCCATACGTGAGAGCTGGTTTGATTGATGAGTCGGCTGGCTCCATGGACTAATCCATTAGTAATTGGCATTGCAGAGATGATCCAAGGCCCCCTGCGTGGCTCAGCCTTGCCTGATGCTCCCGTGCCGAGACATTGTGAGGCTGCCGCGCGGGCGTCGGGCGTCGAGCACCTGGCGGAGCGCACAGGAAGACAGAGACACGCACAAGCCAGCCAATTCCGGTAAAGCCTCGGCACTCCCTGCTTTTGGAACCTTCCGCGACGCATTGCCGAATTCTGTCCAGGAGTTCGCCTCCCGCCGTTTCAGCCCTAGAACGGTTTTCGAATGCCAACCACACATGCCATCCGACAGCCAAGCCAAGAAATCCGGGGCTGTTGTAGATATGTAGGATGACATACAATCGCTGCATTTAAATACTTCTGGAAGTTCCGTGTCATCAAGCAATCCGGCTGTTCAGGGGCAAGAGCTCACAACTCGAACCCGTCATCTGATTGATGATTCTGCTCTCTTCAACCGAAAGATGCACCGTCATCGCCCTTCCCTCGAGGGCCGCCACCTGACGCCGGCCGACATGACAAAATCACCGGGATTTGTCGCCTGGAACAAAAACCCCAACCCCACCAGCCGACTGCACCAGTTCGCAAAGGCCATCATAGTGATCCTCCCTATTCTTGCCTTCATCTTCTTCTGCCTGAGGACATATAGCCGTGCGAGGACAAGGCAGCTGCGACTTGGTGGGTGACCGCATGCATTATCCCGAGCCAAAGCCTAATCGGGGTGCACAACGCTTGCTAACAAATTCCTGCTCCGCCGCTTGCTTTTTCAGACGACATCTTTATTTCCGCATCTATGGTAAGACTCGGTGATCACTATCTAAGCTGCCTTTGTGAAGTTGGATTGCATTCATTGTCTTGATAGCCCTCCACTAAAACAACCTCGTATTAGGTCATCATGGTTCCCATGACCGTTTCCAGCTATATGTGTAAGTGCAATCTCTGATCATAAATACTAAAGACTGGCAGGATTTGAGACTAACAGATTCGACACCAGTTGCCAAAA
This sequence comes from Nakataea oryzae, assembly GCA_003049435.1. NCBI lineage: Eukaryota > Fungi > Ascomycota > Sordariomycetes > Magnaporthales > Magnaporthaceae > Nakataea > Nakataea oryzae. The sequence goes on from PYSQ01000030.1 coordinate 80,570, forward strand.
CTACATATATAGGCGTCTACATCCAAGATATTCCGTGGATCAACTACGTGGAGGCAAGGCGCTGGGACTACTTGGCCCAAGTGTTCTATCATCCCATTCTACCTCTGGTCAAAACATCGATGCTGCTTTTCCTCTTGAGGTTAGGCCGGCAGAAGGCCGGCATGAAGCACGCAATCCACACCGTCAACGCCCTGAACCTGGCCGCCATGTTTGCTACAACCTTTACGGCAATGTTTCAGTGCGTACCCATCCACCGGTATTGGGATCACCGTGCAAAAGGGGGCTGTATCGCGTCCATCGGCCGTTTCTACATTGCCGCAGCAGCAATATCCATTTTCACCGACGTTCTAGTTCTGGCACTCCCTTTCTGGGCTTTTCTTGACCTGCAGATGGCCAGAAAGCTCAAGATAGCGGTCTTGGCCGTTTTTTGCTTCGGCTCCTTGTATGTTGAATATCTTTGTTAAAAGGTGACAAAGAAAGCAGACCAACAGGGACACTTGATTTGCTGACAATAATTAACGGTACCCGATCAGAGTGACCGTCGTCAGTGTGGTCAGGCTCTACTACTTCTACCGGCTCTTTTCCGAGTCGCACTTCGAGGTCCAACGGCGCCTCCGGAACCCGGACCCGAGCTACAGCATCGCCTTTGTCGTCTCCAACCTCGAGACCAGCCTGGCCATCATGTGCGCCTGCGTCCCCGCCCTCCGCGGCCTGGCCCGCGCGTGGTTCCCCGGCGGCGGCGGCGGCAGCCGCGACACGCTGACCAGCCTCACCCCCGGCCCGATGCAGGGCACACTCGAGGCCGGCTGGGTCAGCCGCTCGCGCAGGCGGGCCAGCGACGCCCCGCCCCGCCTGCCGCGCGGGGCCTACCGCAGTCGGCTCGGCACGGTCGGCGTCTGCTGTAGGCTGGAGAAGAAGAGGCCGGGCCCGGACGAGGGGGGAGCTGCTAAGGGCATGCGCGGGCCAGACGCGGGGCTCCGCGAGGCGGGAGGGGTGATCTTGATAGGCTTGGGGAGCCACGTGCCTGTTGTCCCCGAGGCCGCCGAGATCGAAGCCGCGGACGATTCAAAGTCCATCATCCGTCAGACGCACATCAGCATCCGGTATGAGCGGCAGTCCAAGACCCTGTCTGAGATCGACTCGGAAACCGACTCGGAACTTGACGTGGTCGAGGACATCGAGGACATGGTGCAGGTTCCGCCCCCTGCCAAGCTAGACGAAGCCGAGGATAAAGGCATGCGAACGTGCATGTGCAGCGAGTTCCCAAACTAATTAGCTCTCACTAATGAGATTATGGAAGTATCATCCGTCAACTCCATCGCTTGGGGTTGTCATGAGGCCTGACAAGAATTCATCGACTGATCAGTCCAACATCCCTAACTCTCTGGCTAGATAATTTCCAAAGTATATAAGGATTCGTTGAGAATAATTAGAGCAAACACTACTTCATAGAATTTACCGCAGACACACACTGCATCATTTAAGTCAATGCACCCCCTGTCGGCGCACCCCCCCTATCGGCGCACTCTATGGGGATCCGATTAACATCCAACCCGCTGCATTCAACTACAAATTTCTACCTTTATTTAAGCCACCTCGATGCAGGATAAAGCTGATTCCTAATTAGAATCGTCTGCTCTTTCAGACGCACTACTCATTTCCTTTATAACTCTACCCTTCGTTATAGCCATGCGCTGGATATTAACAAAGGCCTCGTTAGGATCGGGGGCTACCTTTTTCCTTTTACGAAACTTGTTGAAAGGTGTCTTAGAATGCAGGGTAACTGCGGCCCTGTAGCCACTGTAATTACAGTGGTTTAGGGCCTATATTGTATACTGTCGCTTTTCTATTTACAGTGATCTTAGTGAGGGTGCATTGCCTTCCCTCATATACCCTCCGACATGCATCCCGTGCATATCCCGCCCTAAGGGCTTCCGGTGCCCCAAGTGACTTTCCGAAAAATTATTTTATATGGGATTTTTTAAAAATAGACTTACGGCCACCAAAGCCATTTCCGCGTTGGGCCTCCAAATCTAACTTAGGCGTGGCACCCACTTGGGTTACAGGGTAGGTGCATGGCGGCCCCACAAAGGTACAGGGTAGCCTTTGGTGCGTGCACTTTATGCATTTTCAATGCATTGCACCTATCTGCAATACCACGTATACAGGGTAGGTCTAACAATGCAAATAGCACTTAGGCTAATATGCACCCTAAGGTAATACAACTAACTATAGGGTAGGTAGTATGGTATTATTGTTATAAAGAGATTCCTTTCTAGCAGCTAATATAAATATCAGCCTAGGGTAATCTTATAACCTAAGTATTATTACAGGGTAGGTACCCTAAGTAATAATCCCTGTATGCTGGAGCTTATTTTAACAGGATTCCAACCCTCTGGTATACCGCAATGAGGGCATGTTCGACGTCTTTTTCTGTATACTGTTTCTCTGGCATCTTAACGTTATATTGCAGAAAAAAGAAAAGAAAATGGTCCAGAATTGATAGAAATAGGAGGGCGGGAGTACCCGAGAAGATTCCATGCTGTGGGCCTGCAGAGTGCGCCGACAGGGGGGGTGCGCCGACAGGGGGTGCATTGACTTACCACACAATACTCCTTGACTGTTTCAAGTGGCGAACTCGTTATCAAGGCAATATCAGAAAAGTTAGAGTAATTAGCCATAGATGTAAAGCTTGACTATATCCATCAAAACTTTGAACGCGCCAACGGAAAGACTTGAATTTTGTAACTATAAAATCCGAGGAAGCGTTGAAACTTAACGCAAGACATATTGAAAGGATGACAAGGAGAAAGGTTGTAGATCCGATCGTGATAAACAAGCAAAACCCGAAAGCATTTCTCAGAGGCGCGGCTAATTTCGCGGGCGAGGTACAAAGACAAGAACGCCGCCTCCATCCTCCACGTCCGAATCAGAGTCAGACTCTCCCACATCAGGACATGGGCTGGTGCGGGCAGGACTCGGGGAGACGTCGACACTGCTCCAGGTGGACGATGGCTCGGATCCAGCTGGAGAATGCGCCCGGGAGATGCTCGCTGCGGCGCGCTCATCGAAACCATCATCACTCGCCGCGTTTGTGTAGTCTTCCAGATCTTTCCCCACATAAGCAGAGAAGCGGGCAGATGTGGCATAGCTTTTTAGGGGCTGGATAGGGATCCTGGCCTGTGGAAGAGGCGCATTGATGCTCAAAGCAGCAAGGCCTTGCTCGAGACTGTGAGCTTGGTCAAGGTCTGGCTCAATCAGCTTGGTGATGCCTGTGGTAGAATCCGGGTGGTAGGTGTTTGGGCCGCGGCGCTCCCTGATCTGAGCTACAGCATCGCGGCGTATTTCCTCAATCATCTTCTGAAGGACGTTGCGTTGTGCCTTGAATCCAGGATCATGCTCCCCTGCTGGAAGGGCCGGCGGGCTCCACCTGAGCCAAACGTTCTCATGAGATCTGGGCTCGATGCAGCGCGCCGGGTGAGCGTTGATGTAAAGCTTGCAACAGTAGCAGGCCATTTTGCTGCAACCAATGACTGGCAAGTTCAGAGCAAACGTCTTCTTTCTTCCGCGCGCATTAAAGTGTTCGTGTAGCTGGATTTCGGCGTGAACGATGGGCTTGAAGGTTGGGTCGCTGTATGCCTCTATCACGCTCTGTTCGATCCCCATCATTCTGTCCAACTCCATGAGCTGGGACGCCTCGAGACTGTCGGCCTTTATCCCCATTCTGTTCAGGATCAAAGGTAGGTTCGTCTTCTCATCCTGTATCGGAGCACACACTGGCTCCAGGATGGGCGCCTGGGAGACGACAAAACTGCTATCCAGCACCTGCTCGACGCACTGGGCTTGCTCTATCAGGTACTTGGGTGCGCGCACATGCTCGCCAAGCCTTCCGATGAGGTGATGGGCTGCGGCAAATGGGTTGTTGTCGAACCTTTTGTTCGGATCGGCCCCAGAGCTGCAGCGGCTCAGTCGGCCCTTGGCCCTGATGGCATCCATGTGTGGGGACAGTCGGTCTTCGTAGGCCAGTGAGCAGACTTCACTGGGACTACCTTGGAGGAATGTGGTGAGCCAGGTGGCTAGTTCATCGTCTGTGGCTTCTTTGTGGCGTCAGTACCATGGATCATTGCTTCGGGGTCCCAGGAATGGCACTCGGAGCTGGCTTATCAGACGAGACTTACCGGATGCTTGGCCAAGAAAGCGAGTGCAGGCCTCGATATATCGACGGAGCAAGCTGATTTCTCGTGCCACTCTGAGCCTTGCGTGCTCGAAACAGTGTCGAGTCAACTCGGCGACATGTTCCTCCACGATGCTTTGATCTTGGGCGTTGGCAGACCGGATGCTCTCCCTTATTATTCTCAGGGCTTCTTGGAGGAAGGACTGAACCTTGGCAGACGGCTTGTTGAGTGCAAACCAGAAGACATATTTGTCTAGAGTCTCTTCAATGGCTATGGCCGTAGTCGTATTGCCCCCCTTGTCATGGTCGCAGACGTAGGCCAGAGAGTCTAGGAACGTTTTTCGTACCAACTCTTGGCTACCTTCCTCGAAAGAGTGCTCGGTGTGTCGGCCTCTGGTCTTGCCGAGGCTGTGGAGCAAGATCAGGGGTTCGAAAAATCGATGCAGGAGCTTTCCGTAAGGGCCGAGTCTGTGCCCGCTGTACTGGCCCGAGAGGCTGCCGGCCTTGGAAGACTTCTTGGACTTGGATGCAGCCATTGTTGGTGGGGGGAGAAGTTTTGACTGGCGGCGGAGAAGCGCCAAGGAGATGGAGACAAGGCGATGGTAAGGGTGAAAAGCAAGAACGGCGGCTTCACAAAGACGATTGAACGGAGGCGTTGGCTCGTGGAATGTCGGGCTCATGGGAAGAAACAGCTGCCATCTGCGTGGCCTTTTTGTAGACATGGACCAGGCCCAGCAAACATGGCCGCTGGGAGGCGCAATCCTTGTTGCGCAGGCGGGATGTGAGGCGGGCGTGCAGCCTGTCCGCCCTCGACCCGTGGGGGCCTCCCAAGCGTGTTCTCGATCCGACACGTACAGAGCCACAACCGCGCGGGTGCGCGTCTAGCGGAGGGCCTCCCTTGGGGTCTGTCCGACTGCGCGTCTGCGCGTGCTGCGTGTGGTGTGGCCCCCCTCCCATCGGCCTGGCCTCTGGGTTGGCCAACAAACGGGGCCTCATTCTGCAAACGACGGGCGCCTCGAACACGAATGACCCCGAATCCGCAACGCCGACCAACAGAGCAGCAGGGGTGTGCGCAGCTGCGCGCAGCTTGGACAAGCCCATATCTGCCCCGGCCAAGGCTGACTGCAGGCAGGAAGCTGTGCGAGGCCCTCCACGGCCCACCTGGCGTGCATGCCCAGCAGATGCAGTCGGCCCACCACCTGCCGCCAGTCGACGGCTGCATGTGCCACGCCCACGCACACGCCCCAATCACCGTCCTTTGCGAGGCAGCACGGTGCGCGCCGTCTGGCCGGGCAGGGAAGCGACGCCCGCCCGCGCGGGTTTTTGGCAGGCTCGACGATGCGCCACAGTGCATGCCCCTGGGCTCGAGACTGTGGCCGCAACTGCCTCGCACGCCCACGACGGCGGACGCGCCTGCTGCGCAATATGCAGACCGCATTCCCACTGCCAGAAGATTCGGCCCAGACGCCTTGGATGGATGCGCCCCGAAGGCCCACCACTACCCCTCGGGCCTCAGGCAGACGTGCGAAGCACCGCGCAGCTGAGCACGGGAGCCAGTACCCGCGCTAGGCACTCTGTCCGCGGCGGCCTGCTGCCAGTGAGGCCCCCGGCGCCTTCTCCTCCTGCCCGCGCGCATAAAACCAGGTCCCAAGTGCGCCGCCGTGGAAAGCCCACGGTTCTCGCGCTCACAGGGCGCAGTGTCACTCAAGTCCTCAGCATCTTGTCGGGCTTGTTGCTGTCCTCGGCCAGGCTGTTCAAGTCGCAAATACCGCCCACGGCCTACAACATCTAGATCTCGTTGTCCGGCATCCCATTTTTGCCCTCTTAGCTTCCGCGTCCGGGCCTACAGGGCATCCCTCCTGTCATACACAACCTCCACCTCGGCCAACCGACACCACCGGTCGAGAACAATGTCGCACTCCAGTCATGACCACCATGGCGCCAACTACGAGATGCAACACCGCGCGGAGTGGGTCGACGGCTTCGCTTGCGAGGCATACGACCAGGGGCTCGGCTTGCAGGAGGACCCCCCGTGTCTGTATGCCCAAGGCCAGCCGCTGGTCTACGAGGATCTGATTAACTCCTTCAACGACACCGGCTCCTACTTCGTCACGCCGGTGGATCCCGCTATGGGGCTGACTTCGGGGTATGCTGAACAGCAGCAGCTTGCTGGTGCCGACCCTGCTTTTTAGAGCGGCGGCCCACAGGCACCAGCAGCTCCAGCGGTCGACCTAGCCCTGCTAGATCTCGCTGGACTGCAGCAGCAGCAGCAGTACTCCATACCCCAGGGGTACTGTGGCCAGTATATGTATACCATCAGTCCAAGCATTGATCTTGAGCCCCTTGATCTTACCTACGACCATACCCATGTTCAACCTTCCTTCCTCTACCAACAGCAGTCTAGCCCGGAAAATCTCAACAGCGAAACAGACATGTCTGAACCTGAGGCTCAGTACAAGTTCGACGAGGAACCAATGCCGGATCTAGAACTATACAAGCACGGGGACGGACTGTATCGCTGCGGCTATGGCAAGTGCGGGACCGAATCCCACAGCAGCTTTCGGGATTTCAAGTGAGTCAACTAGCTTCCCATGATGCTGTGCACTTTTTCTTTTCTAGACGTTCTTTGGCCACAGAAAGCGAAACAGATGATTGTTTCGTCGATAACCTGACGGCCAGCGTTGCGAATCTCTAGGAAGCACATGAGAAAGCATCTTACGCCAGTCATATGCCCGCAAAGCGCCTGGTGTAATGGGAAACGCACAGCAGAGCAGAGGGATATGCTCCGACATGTCAACACGCACCACAAGCTCTGGGCGAAAGCGCAGCCAAACTTACCTCAGGGCCCTGAGGAGAGGTTTCCCTGCAACCTCTGCCCCAAGAAGTTCACTCGGAGGGATAACCTTCGCAAACATGAGAGAGAAATCCATAAAATCCAACCCCCAGCTTAGTGTCTTTCTGCTTGTCATGGTCAAAGTCTTCCCCGATCACATTTTTCCTCGCTAGCTTTCCTTTTTCATTTCTGGGTCGAATTCTCTCCTTGCTTTCCTTTCGACTCCGGGTCCACAAGCCACCTGCACTCTTGGCTGAGCTGTCAGGCCGAATAAGGCATCTACCTATGTAGGTAATCAAAGGCGCTTATCCCCACTGACTGATGAGATAATCAGAATAACTGACACACGTGCAAGCCAGGACCCCCGTCATAAGTCCTTTTCCTTGGCTGTGTCTTGCCTGGGTTGAAATTCGGGTTGAACATAGGTACCACTTTGACATTTGCGTGTGCCCTTGTTTTGTTTTTTTCCCTGCAATCCTTGCTACTGTTTCTCATTTGTTTCTGGCCTTTTTCGGGGATCTCATTGCTCACAATGAGTCCAGTATGACCTCATGAGTAGCTTTGTTCAATTGTATTCCCAAGTATCTACCCGGCTCGAATGCGTTCATGATGAGAATCTGGTGTCCACGCAGTCTCAGAAATCTTCTGGTGACATCACCGGGGCTTGGAGATGTGATGACAAAAGGAAAAGGCATGCTGGGAGTATGTGGCTAGGCCAGAGAGTAGGTAAGCCCGAACGAGTCGAAACACATGTGTTGTTGCGATCACGGCGGGGTGGCTGATGACAGGAAACGCAGATTGTGGCACCGCGGACTCGGCCGGCCTGGAGTTCTCCAATTTCCCCAAAGTGGATGGTCGAGGCAGTGGCAACCAACCACGTCGGTCATCGGGAGGGAGCTGCAGGGCGGGGAGACGGCACTTGCAGGCAAGCAAAATAGCCGACTTGGCGCCGATGGGCAAGACCAGGGCAAAGCAGCGGCTCGCAGAGTACGCGCGTAAACGGCCACGGCAGCAGAAAGTTTGCGGAAGGTAATATAAAAGACCTGGCTTAATTGCACGTGCCCATCCAAGGCGGAGAGGCCCATACCGCGGTATGAGGAGCCGTCGGCGGAGCAGGCTGCCATGCCGGGCCTGCCATTGTATGGTTTCCCCCCTCTGCCAAGAGATCGCTGCATGGCTGTATCGGGTCCATTGCCACCTCCCCCAAGGCCTTCGGTTCATTGCTGGCGATGGGGCGTGCGCCTCGACTTTATAATACACTGACTGCTGAGGCTGCCGGCCCGAGGTCTACCCGCCATGTCGCTCAGCCTGCCGCGCGCTCCCCCCTTTTACGACCCAGCCAACCAAAAACACACGCGAGAGCCAGCGAGAAAGCAAGATGCCTGAAAATAGGCGGAAAAAGGGCTCGCTGAGGAGCATGCTCGGCACGCTCTCGCTGGGACTCCTGGCCGCCACCCCCGTCTCGGGGGCTCCAGCATCATCTGCCGCCGTGGACACATACGACTATGTGGTCGTTGGCAGCGGCCCTGGAGGTGGCGTGCTGGCTGCAAACCTGGCCAAGGCTGGCTACTCGGTCTTCCTTCTCGAGGCGGGCGATGACAGCCCCAGCATTGGATTTGGCTCGTATCCGCCCACCACGACCTGGGACTTTTTCGTCAAGCACTACCCGGACGGCGATGCCAGGAACGAGCAGTACAGCCACCTGACGTGGAAGACGCCCCAGGGCCAGTACTGGGTCGGGCGCACCGGCGCCCCGGCCGGGTCCAAGCTCCTGGGCGTCTACTACCCTCGAGGCGCCACGCTGGGCGGCTCGTCCATGATCAACGCCATGTGCACGTGGCTGCCGTCGGACAGCGACTGGAACTACCACTACGAGGTCACGGGCGACGAGAGCTGGAAGGCCGAGAACATGCGCAAGGTCTTTGAGCGCATCGAGAAGAACAACTACCTGCCCCGGGGCACGCCCGGCCACGGCTTCGACGGCTGGTTCCAGACCCAGATGGGCGCGGCGGCGCAGGCGCGGCTGGGCAGGCTCTCGGGCAACCGCGTCATGGAGATGTACGCCAGGGACCTGAACCTGACGGCGCCCATGAGCAGCCTGCTGACGCGCGACCCCAACGAGCTCTCGCCGACACGCGACCAGGACCAGAGCATCTACGGGCTCGTCAACCACCAGTTCGCAAACGGGAACCGCTACAGCTCGCGCGACTACGTCCAGGCCGAGGCGCGCCGGGCCGGCACCAAGCTGGTCGTGTCGATGAGGTCGCTGGCCACAAAGGTCCTGTTCGACACGTCGCCGTCGGTCTGCGGCGGCGGCGGCGGCTCCGGCGAGCCGCGCGCGACGGGCGTCGAGTACCTCGAGGGCGCGTCCATGTACCGGGCCGACACGCGCAGCAGCGGGGCGGGCGCGGGCGTCAGGAAGACGGTGCGGGCGCGGCGCGAGGTGATCGTGTCGGGCGGCGCCTTCAACTCGCCGCAGCTGCTGATGCTCAGCGGCGTCGGCGACCGCGCGCACCTCGAGTCGCTCAACATCACCGTGGTCAAGCACCTGCCGGGCGTGGGCCAGAACCTGATGGACAACCAGGAGATGCCCATCGTGGGCCAGGGCAGCGGCGGCTCGGGCGCGACGGGCATGACCATGGTCAAGACCAGGCACCCGGCCCGCGGCGAGCGCGACATGTTCCTCATGGGCGGGCCGGGCTTCCTCTTCCGCGGCTTCTGGCCGACCAACAACGTGGCCGGCCAGCTGCCCGCCGAGCCCCAGGGCATCTACGGCGTCAGCATGGTCAAGGGGAGCTCGGTCAACAACAAGGGGTGGGTCAGGCTGCGCACGGCCGACCCGCGCGACCCGCCCGAGATCAACATCAACCACTTCGCGGCCGGGTCCGAGCCCGACATGGCGGCCATGAAGGACACCATCGCCTGGATCCGCACCGTCTACCGGCGCCTGGGAATGGCGACGCTCGAGCCCCCCTGCAGGGCCGGCCCGGACGCGGACGGCTACTGCGGCGCCGAGGACGACGAGTGGCTGCACAGGCAGACCTTTGGCCACCACCCCACCAGCACCAACCGCATCGGCGCCGACGACGACCCCATGGCCGTGCTGGACTCCAAGTTCCGCGTCCGCGGCGTCGCCGGCCTGCGCGTCGTCGACGCCAGCTCGTTTGCGCGCATCCCGGGCGTCTTCCCCGTCGTCTCCGTCTTCTCCATCAGCCAAAAGGCCTCGGACGACATGATCGCCGAGCTGAAGGCGGGCAAGGCCATCAAGGAGTGCCCGGCGGCGTGAGTGTGAGCTCCGAAAGTTTGGTGGATTTCGCGCCCTGCTGTTAGCACTGGGGTTTGGCTGCTTTTTGTTTGTTTGGTTTCACAGCACATGCTTGCTCTTTTCTCGACTCCCACACACGATATATGTATATCTTGGTACTATCCACCCTAGGTTATGTATATAGGCAGTACACGACGAGGTCTCGTGTCGGCATGGCAATAGCAACAAGTCCTTGTATACTAAAGCGTCTGGTCGCGCAGGTTGGTTGGGCCCCAAATTCCGCCAAACCCTTTTTACTCCTGCGAAAACGTCGTGTCACCTGCTCCCCAGGACGCTTTTGGCAGCGTGTGCGCCGGCCCGCCTGCCCGAGAAGACGCAGTCTGCCAGCGACAGCCCGCTGACGTAGTTGTTGGAGCAGATCCCGACGGCGTTGCGCCCCGCGGCGTAGAGCCCCGGGACCACGGATGCGGATGCGTCCACGTCCGCGCCGGCGTCGCCGCCGCCGCCCGCCGGCTCCTTGAGCACCAGCCCCGTGGAGCCCTGGACGCGCAGCCCGCCGAGCGTGAGGCCCGGGGCCATGGCGAGGCCGGACGGCCTGACGGAGATGTCGACGCCGTAAAAGGGCGGGCGCGCAATCAGCGACCGGTACGCGTCGGCCTTGCCGGCCGGGTCGGGCTCCCCCGCGATGATGGCGTCGTTGTAGGCCGCCACCGTGCTCGCCAGGCCGCCGGCGTCGACGCCGAGCGCGGCCGCCAGCGCCTCGAGGCTGTCTGCTTTTTTCCGCAGCCACCTGCTGGCGTACAGCGTCATGAGCCTGGTCGGATACTGCGTCTGCGCCTCGACCTGGAGCGCGGCGCGGGCCCACTGGTCCGAGTCGAGCACGAGGAAGCCGCGGCCACCGTGGCGGCGCACCATGCGGTCGGCCAGGGCGGCGCCGTAGAGGTCCTCGGCGGCGATGCGGCCGCCGCCCGGGCCGACGGCGACGCCGTGCAGGTTGCCGTCGGGCGGGTACAGGAAGCGCCACGCCGAGACGGAGCCCATGTGGCCCGTCGCGCCGCCCGCCGCGACGCCGAGCCCGATGCCGGCGCCGTCGTCGCCCGCCGTCCCGAGGAAGTGCAGCTTGTCGGCGAGCGGGTAGTGCGACCCGACCATGGCGCCGTTGAGGCCGAACCCGCCCGCGGCGAGGACGACGGCGCCAGTCCGCAGCGCGCCCTCCTCCGCGTGGCGCTGGAAGACGCCGCCCGCCCTCCCGTCGTACCAGTCGGCGATCTGCTTTGCGCCCAGCCGGAAGCCGAGCGCGCGCTGCGACAGCTTCTTGTGCTTTGCAAAGGGCCCGGCGGCGGCGACGGGGTTCAGCCGGCGGTACTTGACCCCGGCGACCCGGCCCTGGTCCATGACGACGTCCTCGACCTTGGTCGCCGCCTCGAACCTGACGCCCCTTTGGACCGCGGCATCGAAGACGGCCTTCCACAGCACGCCGCCCGTCATGCCTTTCCCGACCGTGCGGTGGCCCCTCGGCGCGGGCCTGGCCACGGCGGTGAACCGGCCCGCCTTCTCGCTGCCCGAGTAGTACAGGTGATCGCCGTCGTTGGGGTAGCTGGTCTTGTAGGTGCACAGCCCGCTGCCGCTGAACTTGGCCCCGAGGCCCTCGAGCCAGGCCAGGTCGGCGGCGCTGCCGTCGCAGAAGCGCCGCAGGGTGGCGTCGTCGACGACGCCGCTGTCGCCGACCTCGGCGCGCATGTAGGCGAGCATGTTCTCGGGCGTGTCCTCGGTGCCCGCCTCGCGCTGCTGCGCCGTCCCGCCGCCCGCGTAGACGACGCCGCCCGACAGCGCCGACGCGCCGCCGCCGTGCGCCCGCTCGAGCACCACCACCGAGCGCGCCCCCGCCTCGACCGCTGCCACCGCCGTGCACATGCCGGCCAGGCCGCTGCCCACCACGACCACGTCCGCCGACGCGGGCATCTCGCCGGTCCCATGGCTGCTGGTCGGGTGGCGTTCAGCGCCCGTCCTGTTCCTGGCGCTGCAGTGTAGCAGCGAGGCCTGGGCTGCTGCGATTGAGGCGCGGCGCGCGGCCAGGACTCGGGGGGCGCGTGTCAGCGCCACATTGACCAAGCATGGCCGTCTCGCGCACATCTTGGGCTTTTCTTGGCCCCTGAGGCGCAGGGCGCAGGCCAGCAGTGAGCGGATTGGCCGCGAGTCAAAAATAGGCCAACGAAATTCCAAGCAATCAATAGGTCGGTCGCAATGACTTTGGATAGCCGCGACGGGATTCAACCCGCAATAGTAGGCAGATAAACCCGAGCAGAAATTGGGGTGGCACAATGGAATCGTGGCTGGCAGCAGGCGCGCTCATCAGGCATCAAGGTAGGATTGAAGCCCGCACCTCCGCCAAGACTGCAAAAGTACCCAAGCTGAACCAACAAGGGCACCCCAAGCACAAGGCCCGCAAACGACCCGTTGTTTGTATCGCCAGCCCCTTTTTGGTCGACCTCGAATGCAAGAACAGACAAGGCCCGACTGAAAGGTAATGGCCCTGTTGCTTCGCCAAACTGCCATGGAGCGTCAAGGAGACATGGGCGACGGGGGCAGGACCAAGCCTGGTATATTTCTTCGTGATGCTAGATAAAAAGACAGCAAGAACATCATCTTGTGTCAGACAGCAGACTCGCAAGGAGACGGGTACAAACTAGCTCAGCCGCCCGCAATCTCCTCCTCTTCATCTTCCCATTCACCATCCTCCTCCATCCTTGCGTTGACCCGCGTCTCTGCGTCACCCTCGAGCCCCTCGCTGTCGAACTCATCGTCGTAGTCCTCGTTGTCCGAGCCGTCCACGTCCATTTCGTCCTGGCCATTCTTGTTGCCCGAGCCCCTGCCCGTCTTTCTCCGCAGTTCTTCCTTCTCCTTCTTTTTGCGCTCGACGTTGGCCTTCTGCTCCTTTTGCCTTGCCGCCTTCTCTTGCCTCTTTTGCTCCCACCTCTTCTCCATGGCCTTGAGCTCCTCCTTGGACTTGTGGATGTACTCGTGCCACATGACCTTGCCGGCGCACACGCCCTCCTCGACCTTGAGCAGCCGAAGCCTCATGCGCGGGCCGAGCTCGACGAGCTTCACGGCACGGCGCTCGACGTTGTCGTTTTCGGCCGCCTCGTCCGCATCGGCCTCGTCTGCCCCCCTTGCCGCGGCACGAGCCTTGGCGTTGAGGACCTTGCGAGGTGCCGTTTCCAGGATCTCAACCTCGGCGTCCGTCTCGGCCTCGCTGCCGCTGGTTCCATCCGTCATGTACCCGGAACCGTCCTCGCCGCCAATCATGAAATCTGCAATGTCCTGCAGTTTGTTCAGGTTCGGCAGGCCTCCCTTTTTGCTCTTCTTGCTGTTGAGAAGCTTCTCCGCCGCGCTCAGCCTCTTGAGCGGCTTCGAGATGCCCGCGGCTTTGGTGGTGATGGCGTAGTGCCTAAAGTTGAGAATAAAGCTGCCGTCCTCCTCTTTTGACGGCTCCCGGTTGAGGAGGAGGACTCTTCGTATCGACTTGAGCGGCGTCGTCTGGGGGTTTATGGGCGCGAAAAGCGACTGGAACACCGTCGTGGTCAGGGACTCGAGGTGCTTGGGAACCTTGGAGTTCGCATCTGCGGCTGGGCTGGAGAAGTTGTTCATGACGAGCTGCAGGGTCCGTTAGCAGGGCTGTCCAGCGAGCATCCGCGTGCCAGGGGGGGTTACATACCAGTGGCGGCGTGATGTACTCCTTTCCAGCGCCCTTGGGCCGCCGCTGCGACCTCTGGACGTCCTTCGCAAGCGAGTACTTCTCGACCCGGAAATGCAGCGTCGGTCCGCGGGGCGCCAGGGCAACCCTGAGGTTCACGTTGCCGGACTCGGAGCGCGAGAAGAGCAGCAGGTGGGTGACGCCGAGCGGGCCGCACATGACCAGATAGTCCTTGAGGCGGTTCGCGCGGCGTTCCTTGAGCCGGCTGGCGGTAGCCGGCTCCATGACGCGGCGGACATCGACGGCCAGCTGGCTGACGCTGGACCCAACCTCGCCAGCGCCGATGCGGATGACCATGCTCTTGGGGTCGCGAATCGAGGCATTGCCCGTGTTGATTGGCCCCTTGGCCTGGTTGGGGTTGGGCGCAGTGACATGCGTCCTTCTCTTGGACCGTCGGCGCGCCATGTTGGGCAGGCTGCGATGTGCTGGCTGCTGCTACCAAGGTCTTGGGTTTTGGCCCTTCCGACTTTGCTGGAGCGGAGCTTTCTTTTCTGCGCGAACTTTTGGGGGCCGCTCCCTGGCAGAGGAAGAAAAAAAAAAGTCCGTCAGCGGGGCCAATTCGCGGCACCCGATAAGCCGCACAGGCCATGTCAGTGATGGCGATAAGAGTTTTTTTTTTTTTCTCGAGCAAGGGGTCCCATCTCCGCCAGCCGACCCCACCCGCCGCTCAGGAACTTTTGCACGCGCTCGATTTCGCAGTCGACAGCTTGGATCGAGACTGGCACATTGTCACAGGCGCAAAATGTCGTCAAAAAGGATAAAACTGTCGCATGAGAAGGCCAAAGCGCCGAAGCTCAAGGAAAAAACCAAGGATGGCCAGGACCGCCGACAGGAGCAGTCGCCGCAGACGGACGATTCAACAACCGTAGTCGACGCCGCCGCCGCAACGGAGCCGGCCAAGACAGCCGTTGATGCGCCGGTCAAGACGTTCAAAGACCTCGTAAGCTCTCTGTCACCCCGGGCGCTCACCTGCCGTCGTGCTTACCACCTACCTTGCCGCACAGGGCATCGTCGATCCTCTCTGCGAAGCTTGCGAAGCGCTGGGCTACAAGCAGCCGACCCCGATCCAGACCCAGGCGATACCGCTCGCCTTGGAGGGCCGCGATGTGATAGGCATCGCCGAGACGGGCTCCGGAAAGACGGCTGCCTTTGCCCTGCCCATCCTCCAGTCCCTGCTCGACAAGCCCCAGCCCCTGTTCGGGCTTGTCCTGGCGCCGACGCGAGAGCTGGCCGCCCAGATCGGGCAGGCCTTCGAGGCCCTCGGCTCCTTGATATCTCTGAGGTGCGCCGTCGTTGTCGGCGGCCTCGACATGGTGTCGCAGTCCATCGCCCTGGGGAAGAAGCCGCACGTCGTTGTCGCAACCCCCGGCCGTCTGCTGGACCACCTGGAGAAGACCAAGGGCTTCAGCCTGCGGTCGCTCAAGTACCTCGTCATGGACGAGGCAGACCGCCTGCTCGACCTCGACTTTGGTCCGATCCTGGACAAGATCCTCAAGTTCCTGCCCCGCGAGCGCCGCACATACCTGTTCTCGGCAACCATGAGCTCCAAGGTCGAGAGCCTGCAGCGTGCCAGTCTGCGGGATCCGCTACGGGTCAGCGTGAGCTCCAAGCGCGAGAAGACGGTCGCGACGCTCCTGCAGAACCCCCTCATCATCCCGCACATGCACAAGGACGTCTACCTCATCTATCTGGTCAACGAGTTTGCTGGCCAAACCACCATAATCTTCACCCGCACCGTCAACGAGGCACAGAGGCTATCCATCCTCCTGCGCACGCTCTCTTTCGGCGCCATCCCCTTGCACGGCCAGCTTTCGCAGTCGATGCGCCTGGGCGCGCTCAACAAGTTCAAGGCCAGGTCACGCGACATCCTCGTCGCCACCGACGTTGCTGCCCGTGGTCTGGATATTCCCGAAGTCGACGTATGTGTCTCGTGGCCTCAACCATCCCTTTCGTTTGTGTTTTTGTGGCTGACCAGGCATAAACTTCTTTAGCTTGTGATAAAGTGAGAGCTCGCCCCCGAACTAGATCCACTCTCTTCGTACCCGTCTCCATCCGTCACGATTGTTTCATTGCTGTCAGCGAACTAATAAAACCCCCACCTAAACAATAGTTACGACCTCCCTGGCGACAGCATGACGTATATCCATCGTGTTGGTCGGACGGCGCGGGCCGGACGCTCGGGCCGGGCCATCTCGATTGTTACACAGTACGATGTCGAGCTGTGGATGCGGATAGAAAAGGCCGCGCTGGATGGGCGAAAACTACCAACGTACCAACCGGACAGAGAGGAGGTTATGGTGTTCAAGGAGCGTGTCGAGGAGGCTCAGCGTGTGGCACGAAACGAGATGAAGGAGCTCCACGAGGACAGGGGCAAGAAGGGTGCAGTGCTCAAGGGCCGCAAGCGTGGCTCAGCGGTCAAGAGGCGTCACGACGACATGGACGCCGAGGAAGGCTGAGCGCAGTTGTCGCTGTCGTGTTTGTTTTGTTACCGAGGATCTTATCTGTCGCCCAGCTTCCATGTCCCCACACAATACCAAATAAGCTCGGACCGCAGAAGAGACGGCTGCGGTTGTATTCGTTCATTTTGGCCCCCAGCTTCCTGCCCCCAGCTGGCCCCCGTTTTCTGTCCGCTGGTGGCCTCACTTTGCAACCCTTTGCCCCCAATCGTGCCGCTGGGCGAGTCAAGCCTCGCTTCTCATTGGCTGCGCATGTATTATCGAGTGTACTGGAGTGCGGCCTCGTTGCAATCATGTTGCCGGCATCCCCCTCCTCAAGCCTCTCGCTTCCTCGCTCGTCGTGGTAATGCCGTTTTCTGTGATATTGACATTGCGCACGTAACCACACGTCTGGCTATCGCCATCTTTACCTGCCTCTGAAATCCAAACTCGCACGCACCATACGAACCGGCCTCCTGCGGCGCGCGCCGGGCGGACGCGATAAAAAAAAAAAACGGCGCCCTCCCGCAAGCGACAAACATGGCGGGCTCGCACGCCTACCCCGAGAAGGTGGACGGCTGGGGCTGGGAGACGCGCCTCAAGGAGAACTACGCGCCCGAGCTGGCCCCGAGCAGCGGCGGCCTCGAAGCCGTCGCACCATCGCCCTCTTGGCACGACCACCACCACGACGCAGGCCTCCACCCCGTCCCGCAGCCGCTAGACCACCGCCAGCAGGGCTTCGCGGGGCACGACGGGGCAGCAGCAGCAACAGCTGATACTGCGTACCATGCGGCGCAGCGGTGCTACCATCTTCCTCCCGCGCCCAGCGAGAGGCCGCGGAAGACAAAGGTCCTGGGCGTCCCGGTGCTGGTGTTTTGGGCGCTGGTGGCCGGCATCGTGCTCGCCGCCGTCGGGCTCGGCGTGGGCCTGGGCGTGGGCCTGAGGAGCAACGGCGGGAACGGGGCCGGCAGCAGCAGCAGC
>PYSQ01000030.1:98057-129700 GCA_003049435.1 Nakataea oryzae
CCGCCACCACCGCCGCCGCCAGTGTCCCCAACGCCGAGCTCGACCGGGGCAGCAGAGACGCCGGGAGCGGGACTGGGAACGAGCAGCAGCAGCACGAGCACGAGCACGACGAGCACCAGCGCGGCCCCGCCGGCCTTTGTCACGTCCGGGACCACGGGCCTGGCCGCCAACAGCTGCAGCTCGAGGACGCCCAAGACCTTCGTCGGGCCCGGCGACAGGACCATGACGCAGTACTGCTTCACCGACTGGCCCAACGGCGCCGAGGCCGCCGACGGGAGCGGGCCAATCAGGGATATTGCGCGCTTCACCGTCTACACGTTCGAGGACTGCATGCTCCGGTGCCTGGACCGCAACCGCAACCTGGGCGCGACGCAGGCCAGGTGCATGGCCGTCACGTACAACTCCAACCTCACGAGCATCATCGCCGTCGGCAAGCAGGGAGGGAACTGCTTCCTCAAGGACAAGAAGGGCGTCGATCATCAGGGCACGGCAGAGTCGGCATCAGCGGCAGTCGCGTGAATTGAATTCATTGTGGATTTAGTCAACAGGTTTCAAGAAAGAAAAAGAAAAACAGGTCAACAACAAAATCACCGTAATATGTATTCTATGTCGTTCTTATGCTCGTTCCCTCATTATTGACTGGTACATTGGATGGGATGCGGCCATGGGCGGGCGGGCCCTGTGTGCTCTTTATACATGATCATATCGAAACGCCCTGGGGGCATGCGTCCACCAGCTTACGAGGTGTACAGGCAGCTGTTGGGCTCGGCGACGGGGGCAGCGCGCAGCGAGATGCCGGTGCAGTTCTGGCTGCCGCCGGGGCTGTTGTTGCCCGACGCGGCCCAGAGGCGGTAGGCGCCGTTCATGGGGCAGGCGAGGAAGCCGTCGCCGTTGTTGACGCTCAGGTCGTTGTACTGGTCGAGGGTGAAGGGGCCGCGCTGGGCGTAGCGCGAAGGCAGGGGCTGGGCGCCCGTGGTGTAGCCGAGGACGCCCTGGCCCATGCCAGAGAGGTCGGTCCACATCTGCTGCGGGGTGGCGGAGCGGCGCTCGAGGAACATGTTGCCCTCGGCGTCGAGGAAGAACTGGGCATCGCCGTCGCTGGGCTTGTCGCACGAGGCGTTCTGGTTGTCCAGCTTGAGCCACAGGCTGCTGTCAGCGGCGTTGGCGAAGCGCAGGTGTACGTCGCTGCCCGAGCGGAGCGCGATGAGCTTGAAGACCTGGTTGGCCTTGACGGGCTCCGGGGGAGGGGCCTGGCGGGGGGCGGCGACGGCGGCAGAAGCCGAGGCGGCCAGGAAGGAGATGGCGGAGACGGCGACGGTGGTGAAGTGCATCTTGGCGGTGTTTGTGGGGTTTGTTGGGAGCGAGTGTGGTCGACGAAAAGATCCTTTGAGCGAATGTATTGGTTGGGAGTGATTAGGACGGATTAAGTCGGAAGTGTTCCTGTAGCGATCAGTAGATAGAAGGCTGGTGGATGGAGAGAAGGACCAGAACAGGTTGTAGAGACGAGCTTGTCCTGCGCTCTTATACACGGTCTAGCTCTCGAACACGAGCCCAAGACCGCCACCCGCGCGACCCTGGAAGCCATCACGAGGCGGGGCGTGCAACAGTACGGAGTTCCCGCAGCTGCGCTGCAGATCGCGGTGGGGAGAGACAGAGAGAGAAGAGAGCCTCCCTGTCGCATCGGCGCCACCGTTCGCCCACCACGTTGCGTAACTTTTTTCCCATGGTCGCTGACTCGAAAGGGCGGTGCAGAGTTCGCACAGGCGCGGCCAAGCGCCCAGGACGGCAGCCAGTTCCCTCTCCCTGCCACCCTGCCGCCCTGCCAGGACCTGCCTGCCTCAGTGCCGATCAGAGCCGCCTTCTAGCGCCTTCTCGCAGCGCTACCCCCGTCAATAGCGGGCCGCTCTGACATCATGCATGAGCCAACCCGGGGGAATACGAGCCCATGCACGTGCCTGGTGGGCCCTGCAAAGGGGGCGGCCCTGGACGCTGGACTGCTCCCCCCTCTTGGCCCAACGCCGACAGCCGCGCAACTGACAGCATTGGCCAGGGCGGCGGCCAAACTACTCGGGGAGATTGGGCGGCCATGCTTTGGGGTCTGCCGTTTATGCCGAGTCTCCCCAGCTTGCCTGCACCTGCCATCCGAACGCCCGCGCCCGCTGCCCCTTTTCCAGTCTGTCGGTGTCGGGTCTTTGGACGAAACAGGAGGCGGAACCCTCATTGCCCCGGGCGACGAGCCAAGAATACGAGATGGGCACTGCAAAGCAACCATGCCATTGAATGAATGCTCCCGAACGATGCCACTCTCTCGCCTTCTCGACCCGTTTGGGCTCGCTGCTCGGCGCTTCGGGCGGCTCAAATGTGTCCACGAGGCACAGCAGATTCGGCTGCAGCCGCGCTCCGTACGCCACCGGCACCGTGACGCCGGCTAGCACGGCCGCTGTGTATGTGTCCCCCAAGAGCCCGCAGGCCACCGAGTGGTTTTTATACACCTGCCCCTTGGCGGAACCGAACACATCCCGGCGCCGAGGGTTGTGTATATGTGCCGTATACGGAACACGGAGGGCGGTGCGGCAAGCCTCTGTTCTTGGTGGCCGTGACGATTTTGGGCTTCTGTGCTCGTCCAAACGTCATCCATAGTGCCATCGCAGTGGCTGTGTTAGCCAACCCGGGAAAGCCTTGAACTGGATGCTGCCGACGTCCATGCCAAGCCGCAAGCTATTGCATAACCACAATATGTCGCAATTAAAATCCTGGTTTTCTGGGGACCCCAACGAGCTATTTCTGGCGTGCTCCCTATTTGCCCATATTGCCGCAGTTGTTGATCCTGATTTCCCCTCTTGCCAACCTTTTGGACAACACGAGTCGGCTGCACAAGGCTCAAAGCCCATCGTCTTGGTGTCTAGATTGGTCGAATCTCGTAATGTGCTGGACTTTCGGCTTCTGGAAGAAGAATGGGTACATGTATAGATGGGTATGTGATCATGTATCCGCTCTGTAAGGAGTCTTATCCGAGTATGATGTAATTTACTCGTTCTGTAAAGACTCTCGGCCGATATGTAATTTGAAACACCACCTTTCTTGGCCTTGAGGATGTTCGAGAGCAGAGTGACACTCCCGAGATACCAAGAAGAAAGGGAAATACAAGCAAGAAGCTAGGTAGGTGTCTAGCTGTGAAGTTGTCGGATATTGTCATTTTAGACTGGGTATTTGCCGAACATGCGAGTGAAGAGGAACAGAATGGTATCAATGGGAAGGAAACAAAAGGCCAGACCCAGCAAACGTCGTACAAGTGACCAAACGAAGGCAAATCAGCCCAAAAGTATCGGCTGGCCAGTCAAACAAGCGTCCGCATAGGCGGGGAGCGCGGCCCTTACAGACTCGATATTGTACGAAAGCTCCTGCGCCGCGCGGGAGCGTCACCGACCGAGCCCTTCATTTCCGGCGCTCGCTTCCTTGAGCCACAAGGCCAGCTGCATGGCCTCCAGCGACGCCGAGACCCGGAGCTCCTCGAGCAGAGCCGGAAGCAGGCCATTGAGCCTCGCGACCTGCTGGCGGGTCACGGTCCGCTCCACGTACCAGATCTCCAGCTCGCTCGCCGCCGGCACGCGCCCAAGCAGCCCCATGTAGGCCACCTCCCTCGACGGCTCGACGTACCACGCCTTGTCCCGCGGCGCGGGCGGCGTGCGAGGCGGCGCCTGCCGCGCGAGGACTGAGGTTAGGCACTGCATCCAGTAGGTCAAGCTCTTGGGCGGCTGCCGGGCCCAGGCGTAGATGGCGCTGGCCCATGAGGGCGCGTGCTTCTCGATCTGCGCTCGTAGCGCCGCGGGTCGGTCGTGCAGCCGCAGCCGCCGCAGCGTCCTCCACCGCCTCAGGGCCTGGGGCATGTCGGCCAGCCCGCCGCGGACGCCGAGGTACGAGGGCAGGTGCATGGGCGGGTGCTCGAACTGTACCCTGGCAAACACCCAGTCCTTGTGCGAAGAGATGGGCGCGACCAGGGCCTCCCAGATGGCCGGGGAGTTGTACCAAGCGACTCGTCTGCCCTTGGACAGCTGGATGGCCCCCTTCTGAGGCATCAATTGCTCACCGTATTCGCGACAAGTCCAGAAGGAACTGGGCTTTCCTGCGTTGTTGTTGCCAGGCAAGGCTTGGTTCGTTCGGGGCTCGTGGTCGTCGGCAAGCTCTTCCGCGTCAACGAAATTCTTGTCCGTCAAAGACGACCCCAGGAACTGGATGACCAGATCCTCGCGGCCGCACAGTGTCCCGCTGAAGCCCTCTAGAAATTTGCAAACCCCAAACACCTTCGAGCGAAGGACGAGGAACGAGGCAAGGGCGCTGCTGCTGTCGTTCTCCTTAGGGGCCTGGAATTCAACCACGATCCTCCTTGGGCGACAGAACACCAGGTTCTGGACCTGCTTCTGGCTGCAGTCGCTTGTGGCGAAGCGCCAGGACGGGCCAGCTAACGATTCAAGCTCGATATCCAGCCATTCGTGACTGAGCATAGCAGGTGTGACGGTAATTTTGATCCGACTGAGCACCGGCCGATGCGTGCATGGAATGGCGCTCATGCCACAGCACTTACACCGGAAGAGCCCGCTAGGGATGAGCCTCAGGATGTCGGCGCGGAGAGTCCTGCACGCCTGCGTTAGACTGTGCATGGCGGTGTGGCCTCGAAGCCGCAGCTCTGGACCCTGGACCGCCTCGATGCATATTTGCTGTCTTATTTCGCGGGGAAGGCGGAGCAGAGGAAAGGGCGTCGCCCGATTGCTGCTCGAAAAGAAGACGTGCATTTTGGATTCATGCCTCCCACATGTCACCGACTCGACTATGAATACCGGCAATATGCTGAACTCTGGTCGTGGCTGGTCGGAGTAGCTGAGATATGAACTGGTTTGGGAACCGCAAACTGGTTGTTGCCAGGGGCGCATCTTCCTTCTTCATATATCGGAGAAGGTCCCTCGGATATCCGCAGCGCCTCTTGGAAGACCAACCTTGTTCTCAAGAGAGCTAGAGAGCCGCCGCTATTTCCTCGTGGCCTTGTTGAACCTTGGCAACGCCCTCTGAAAAGATAAATATGCACGCGCCCCAATGTGTTCGATGAGCCGCCACCAGGCGGGCCTCAGAGCGCTACAAGACTGTCAGACTCGACGCCACGAAACCATGGGAAAAGCGGGAATTGCAGTCTCCGGCTTCGTCCATCCAGAACGCACTCCGGGCTTGGTTCCTTCTCAAGCCCGCTGATGGCATCATTTTCTGCTCGCATCTCGGCGTTCGAGCCGCAGACAGTGACCGATTTTCGACTTCGGCCGGCGGCGTTGTCTTCCTCCGCAGCGCTCTGCCAAGATGCAACAGAAGAATAAGAAGACTTCCGTCGTGTACCTGCGTAGTCTATGGGCGGTACATTTCGCGTGACGGTAGGGCTCACTGCCGAAAACGAGCCGCTGCTTCGGGCTGGTGCAGATGCGCGGCCAGCCGAATGAGCATAGAAACCGCCATCGCTGTTTTCATCGTCTTCAGAAACGTCTCCTTGGTGCAAGAGACTATGGATGGCCAGCCTTTGGCGGGTTCGCTCAGCCCACGAGGTCTGCTCCTCAGAATTCTCGAGTTCCTTTTTCACGTCGGCTGCCGAACCTTCCGTCTGCTTGGTCCGAGTGTCTTGGAAGTTTTCGCTATCGTGGGAAGTGGTGGGGGATGGGCACGGACGAGAAGATGTTCGGCTGGACAGCATTCTTTCAATGTCGTCGATAATTGGCTTGGCCAAGGCAGACGAGGGGAAGAATCGCTTCAGAGCAGCCAGGCCAAGCTTTGCATGCTGCATGGCAGAGCCGGAGCTTGCGTCCCGATGGTCGATGGTACTCGGCTGGCTCCCGGGGCCGGAGATTTCAAGTATGAGGCGGATTGCGTGGTACGCGCAGAGCGCCGTGTCGTGCTCGAGCAGAAGAACAGAAGCGCCGAGCTGGTGGAGACTCGACAGGGTCCCGATTATCGCCATGGCGTGTTCCAAACAAAGATGCGCGGCACTGGACTTGTGGTGTTCGTCGAGCTGAGCCAGAGATGGAACCGAAGCGGCATATGAGTAACCAGCTAGTACGAGCCTGTGTAGATCGCAATGGCACTGGTGCCATGAGAGATTGAATGCGATGTGGCGGGGAAGCCACGGATCCTCCAGCAGCTCGGATAGCCTGGACGAGGTCAGATCCCATGGCATCACCATATGAGAAGCAATATCAGCCAGCTGGTCGCTAAGCTCCCTTGTGCGAGTAGCTAGCTTTTGGGGCTCTTGGGCGAGGCTCGCAGCACTCCCGGCCAGCCTCATGGTTTCCCGCCGGACCGCCTCTAGTCTCACAAACAGGCTGTATGCACCGAGATCGTCAGGCTCTGGCGCCGGTCGGGCGCCGCCGGGCAAGGCCGTTTCGGTCTCGCTGAAGGCCTTCTCGTGACTAGGGAGCTGTATATCGATGTTACCCAGCGGGAAAAGCTCAAACTCGGCAAGACCAAGGGAGAAATAGCGATCTATCAGTGTAAGCGACCATAGTGTCCTCCTTCGTGTCTCCCGCGCCGCAAAGCCAAGCCCAGGGCTCTCGCGATTCAAGCCGATGGCAATGGCTGCGCGGGAGGCGAGGGAGGAGAGCATGAATGCTTTCTGGAAGCTGCCGGTTTCCATGCGGTAGTTGATAACCAGGAGGAGGGCCTGAAGGCGCTGCAGGGATGGAGCCTCCTCAAGGTGTTGCCAGACGAGCTGCTCCGCCATTCGGATCCAGATGTCGCTGTCCTCTCGGCGGGGTCGCAGACCATGGTGGGAGTGGAGAGCAGCAATACCACAGATGGCGAAGGCGAGGGATTTCTCAAGCCGCCCGTGCCTGGCATGCTCCCTTGTCGACGCTGGATGCAAGAAGGAAAAGCACGGGAGAGGGTAGCTGCGGACGAAGAAGCGATCAATGAGGTGGGGGAGATGATTGCTCAAGAGAGGAGAGTCGCTGTTGTAGGATGAGAAATGACGGTAAGTTGCTGCCAGGCATCATGTCCATACGTATTTGAGAATCGGGAAACAGCACTTACTTGTTGACAGGGCAGTTTGGCGCAGGGCTCCCAAGGCCCTCGAGGGGCAGGGTCGAGGCAGGCGCCGATACGTGGGCGCTTGGTACTCTAGCGGATACAACGCCGATGGCTTGGGCAGAGCCCGGGGCGGCTTGTCTCTTGAGGACAGGATACTGGCAGACCAGGCCGCGGCGTTCGCAGGTGGTGCAATGAGGCAGAGTGCCGGAGCAGCGGACTTTCATTTTCCTGCAGCCGATGCAGGCTCTGCTCCCACGGCGGCGTTTTGGGCGGAGCTGAACGACGAGCTCCTCGGTCGAGTCCTCCTGAAGCTCCAGATCGGTGACGCTAGGTGCTGCAAGGGAGCACGAGAAGTTCAGACGCAGGCAATTACCACAGCCGTCGTGGCGGCCATCACAGCGGACCTGGAGACGGCGTCAGTCGACACGCGACCTCGAGAGAGGGTCTCTGTGGTTGGCCAACCTTGCGTAGACGACATTGTCGGCATGTCGTCTTTGGAGACGCCGACGACGGGAAGCATGTCGTGTATTGTTCCAGATCCATGTCTTCTGGATTGAGAGGCATGTCGAGACAGCCAGTCCTTTTTTTGTGTCTCGGAATCCTGGCAAGGCTCGAACCAGTGCTTGTGTTATTATTGAAAGGCTTGAGCTGTTGCTAGGGCTGATAGTCTGGGAGCAGGCAGATAAGCCGAGGGCCGATATGGCTGGAGAGAAGAATATCGATCTGGGAGAGGGAGCCGCGGAAAATGCAAGCCGCCCCGGCAAAGACTAGCGAAAATCTGGCATTGTTTCTTGCTAAACACGGAGCCCGGCCAGACGGGGCCAGGAGAAAGCGAAGGAGCGCGCATGTCGGCGACGGGCACACCATGGCGGCCAGGCCATGGCCGGGGGATCTATGATGGGATTCATGCTGCAATCAGCGTGTGAATGGTGTGCTCCCGGGGCAGCAGGGGCCCCCACAGCCCTCGCACGCGAGCCCAGGCCTGTCTGACGTGCTGCGCTGGCCAGGCCGGGGGGCCCCTGGCACGGGACTGGGCGGGCGGGCCCAGACGTCGCTATCGTCCAAAGTGCAAAAGCCGCCCGTCTGCCGTGCGCAGTCGTGCGGGGGTCACTCGGATGCCGGCGCAGATCCGACGGCGCGCCGTGGCTGGCCACTGGCGGGGGGACTTGCTGTTTCCTGTGGTGCTGCGAGATAGCGGAGGCCTCGTGGGTGGCAGGGTCGGCCAATCGATTGGCCGCGGCTCTCTGTGCGCCGCGGGATGGTGTTGGCGCACGAGCCCTGATTGCGCGAACGGGCGGGCGCACAGCGTCGCGTGGCGGCCTACTCGCCCTCCTGCTCGCCCTCTCCTCGCGGGAGCTTCTTATCTCGCTCGACGGCGGCCTGGGTGCCTGGCAGGTCTCCGGCCGTGGGGTGTGGGTGGACGGCGGCGCCACCGTGGATAGCGCGAAGGGTGGTGGCACGGCGCACCTGATAGGAAGGAGCCAAACCTTGAAGGTTGCATGTGCGAGCCCGCGCACGCTATTTATTGGATGGATAAGTACGGGTGGGTACTATACCTGCCTGCCCACCGCGGGTTACAGAGGTGCAGCGTGCATGGCGCCTCGGCCAGCGTCACCCACCCGCCTTGCTCGAATGGCCGTGGAGCTCCTGCTCGGTCCGGTCCCAGGGCTGCTCGCCCGGCTCGGCACTCGCGCTCAGCCGCGTCTGCGTCCGGCCCAGCATCGTGCCGACGGGAGTGTAGTATTCGCCGATGACCAGGTCCTGCTTTGCCGTCCTGGCCGCCAAAGCCTGCGTCCTGACTCCAGCCTCGAACGAGACGCCAAAGACAGATGCGTACTGGCTGGTGCAGCAGGGTGATGGCCAGGCGGGCGTTGCCTGCCCGTAGCGCAAACCTGGGAGAGCGCCACCCCGTCGCCCCCGGCCCGCGACGCCGTCTCGGGCAGCCGCAACAGCAGCAGCTTGAAGAGCAGCGCGTGGTCAATGTGGTTGACGCCCCACCGCACCTCATAGCCCTCGGCCGTGTCGACGCCGGCCCGCCGAGCACCCCGGCGTTGAGCATCAGTCCGCTAAGAACAATGCCCGTGCCTGTGCATATACCCTCTCGCGTTAGCCGCTTGTCCTGGGCGTGAGCAAAACAGCACGTTCTAGAGGAGACGTGTTGCGTACAATGTCCGCGGCGTCTCGCTTGGCCAGCTCCAATGCACTCTGCCCGCCGAGGCCCTCGTTTCCTCCGGTGATGATAACGACTTTTCCGGCCATGGAGGCTTGTCGGGGCTGACAGAGGACTGCCTGACCCATGTTGATGGGGGTTATTTCCGTAGGTTGAGGTGATGAATGAATAAGGCGTACGTCCTGATCGACGCATCTGGGGCCTTGTTTCCTGACACGCATGGACACTGACGCCCCAATGCGCATTGCCGCTCGTTGTTATCACTGCCCAAACCTGCATTTAGTAGGGTACTGCCTTGAATTAATATGCAAAACGCATATCTGTCTCTGTTCGCCCGCGATTTACCGAGACATGCATAATCTGTACTTGATGTTTTCAAAGAAAAAAAAGCGAAGCCTGGGGCAGCATGCAACCTCGGCGGCTGTGGATGTCAGCTGTGGTTAAAGTTTGGAGGGAAAGGGCAGCATGGATGGCGTCCAACGGCCTCGCCAACCAGGAAGCCGAGTGGAAACTGCCGCTTGGTCGACATCGCCGGACACTACTGGCCAGCCAACCCGGCGGTGCAGCACCCCTCCCACGTTTCACGGCACTCGATCACGACTTTGCTTCGGCCTGCTCGAATCATCAGAGTTGAAATCCAGCAGAATCCGAGTTCAGCTCGCTATTATACCCATTGATAAGCGGTCGTCCCCAATGCTCGCACGACACGCCAAAACTAGAAGAGAGGTGACCAACAAACAAGCATTCTTCCAAGACCAATTACCCGGCAATTTTCGCACCTCCCCCCTCCTAGGCCTCGTCAGCCCAGAGATCGTAGCCAAAGGTGTCCTTCATGTTGATGAATCTGGTCGGCTTGCGGCCCCTCGCGACCTTCCACACATCCTCGTAGTCGGCGTCGGAGAGCTGGGGCACCTGCAGGTTGGAGGTGATGCGGGACGGGGTGCTGCTCTTGGGCAGCACCGCGTAGCCGCGGCGGACGCCCCAGCCCAGCAGGACCTGGGCGAGCGACAGGCCGCTGCGGCGCGCGACCTCGTTGAGCTGCCTGTCGTCGCGCACCCGCTCGCCCGTGTGCGGGACCTGGTCCTGGGACCCGAGCGGCGAGTAGGCCTCGGGCAGGACGCCGTTGGCCAGGCAAAAGTCGACGAGCTCCTCGTTGGGCAGAAACGGGTGGATCTCGACCTGGTTGACGGCCGGCCTGATCTCGGCCAGCCCGAGCAGCCGCCGCAGGCCCGGCACCGTCCAGTTGGAGACACCGATGGCCCGCGCCCTGCCGCTGCGCTGGAGCCTCTCCATGGCCCGCCACGTCGGCTCCGGGTCCTCGGTCAGGGCCTTGTTGATGACGTACTTGCCGTCCGCGCCCAACTTCACCTCCCTATTCTCGTCGCGCTCGGCCGCGATGGGCCAGTGCACCAGGAACAGGTCGACGTAGTCGAGCCCGAGCTCCTTGAGCGAGTTCTGCAGCGACCACTCGACGTCTTCGGGCGCGTGCATGTGGTTCCAGACCTTTGTGCACACAAAGAGGTCCGCCCGAGACACGGAAGTGTTCTCGGCCAGGAAGTCGCGGATGGCCCTGCCGATCTCGGCCTCGTTCCTGTAGAACCACGCGCAGTCAAGATGCCTGTACCCGGCCTCTAGCGCGGTCTTTGTGGCGTTGTAGGTGCCATTGGGTCCCGATTCTGACGCGGCAAAGGTGCCGAACCCTATGGCAGGGACCTCGACGCCGTTGTGAAGCTTGAATGTCTTGTTAGACAGAGAGGCCGACATGACTGCTCTTTTTTTGGATCCTTGGTGATGTTGGTGGGATTGTAATTTCCTCAGATTTCGGGAACGATACAGAGATAGGGCTTGAGATAGAGTGAGAAGGGCTGCTCCGTCGGTGTCGCTGGAGGGAAACGTCGTTTTACATACGGACTATCTGGTCCGACAAGCCCAGCCCAACACAAGTGCCGGTGTGCCCAATATGTCTATCTGACAAAGAATGAAGAGAGAAAAATTCTCACTGCAGCATGTCGGCCGTGTCTGACATCATGACTCCAGTCCGCCCGGCAACCCGTCAGGGTCTTGGTCAGCCACCCAAGAGGAGCTTCCAGAAAGTCGCCATCCCCGACCAGAGACGGATGGACAGACCAGCCGAGGCTGGTGATGGCAGAATGCAAAAAGCACCGTGCCAGCCGCCTGTGGCGACGCCAGCTTGAGCCTTTAACCGGGCTGACTCGGATAGCGCCGAGCCAAGGCCTTGCGTACCAAGGCCGGCGGCCCCGCTGTACAGGGTTCGTCTTGGCGGATCGAATGAGCGACGGCGGCCGGGAGGGATAGGAGGACCGAAGCATTGAGGCTGACATGGGCTGCAGGGGGCGCCGGGTGCCGTGCGGCTGACGTCATGGTGTCGTGGTTGACACAAACACAGTACGGGGGCGCGGCGACGGGCGGCGGGTTTAATGGGCCGCTCGACAGCGCAGGCCCGGTTGGGTCCCACGAAACGCGGCATTTTGGCCAGGGGCTGGTGCAATAGGGCTGCGTTGCCGGCGCGCGCGGCCCACAGCGCCGGTGGCCCACGGTGGGCTGGGAGCCGCAAAGGCGGGCCCCTGGTGGGGAGGGCCCTGCGACCTGGCGCGCAGCCGGCTGCTGCAACTTACACGGACTGACGGCGTATCCTGCCAACGTTCCCGCTGCAGGGTCCCGGGGCCTTTTTTTTTCCCTTCCCTCCCCCTTATCGCCCGACCGCCTGCTCGGTGACTTGGAAGTTGGCCGCAAGGGCGGTGGAGCCTATCCGCCAGGCCACAGCAACACGTCCACTGTCTGTCGTCCATCGCCCATCCCGGCCAGTGACGTGGGCGACTGGCTTGCCGAGAAGGGTCCTGATCGGCCCGGTCTCTTGCATGCCGCCAACTCAGTTTCAAGGACACCCGCGTCTTCCTCGCCGCCCCGGTTTTTTGTATGGGAACTCGGTGATGGCAGTGGCATCATCGGGTGCATGGCGTTGAGCCCGGCATTTGCGGGTTTTGAGTCAGGGATAGCACTGTCTCTTTGTGATAGCACTGTTTGTCTGTTTTTTTCTCTTGGGGATGATAAGCGCAAACGGAGATGCTGGCGCAGGCGATATACTACAGTGCCGTCACATCCGGCGACGGCCTGGTGGGCGGAGCCGTCGGTGGAGGATGGCGGATAGCGATACGTAAGGGAAGCTGGCGTGCCGGGATGCTCATCACGGTGTGCTTGGTGATACTCTTGACGTCGAGACGGCCCGACCTTGAGATTGTGGCGTGGCAGACGGCCATCCATGTATATGAAGAAGGCCATTGTCGCCCCTTGGACCGATTTTCTCCGTGCTTACTATCTTGTCTCCTATCACCTCCGTCTTGTCAGCTGCTGTAGAAGACGAGACACAAAATCGAAAACAATACCAGCCAAAACACAGCGGCTAAACGTCATCACCTTTTTTCAACATCCTTTTCATCCGAACCCTCTCCTTTCCTTTCATCTTTGCTTGAATCTTTGCCCATCATGCCCATGTTCACGGACGACGATCTTGCTGTTGGGTCGGGCCCCATGAGCCCTCCCACCAAGAGGCCGACGAGCCGGAGGGTCCCCAGCTATGCCGACACCATGTCGCCAGGCTCGACCCTCCCCATCCCAGGCCGCGACGCCATCTCTGGCGCCAACGGAGACGGCGACCTGATCGAGGTGCCCGCGTCGCGCCCCTCGGTCTCCGAGGTTGACAAGTACATGCACAACCTGTCCGTCTCGCCCTCGACCAAGGACAGGCGCGGCTCGCGCAACTCGTTTGGCACCTCGCTCCCGATCCCGCGCGTGCACCGCCAGTCGCGCCTGTCGTCGGTCCACCACCCCAATGACGACGACGTCCAGGGCAGGCCCACACGCCCGGGCATGCCGGTGCTGCAGTCGTCGCGCGCCATCATCACGTCGCAGATCCAGACCGTCGCCGCCGACAAGGTCAAGAAGGTCAAGAACATGGCCTTCGCCTTTGACATTGACGGCGTGCTCGTCCACGGCGACAGGCTGATCCCCGAGGGCCGCCGCGTGCTGCAGATCCTCAACGGCGACAACGAGCTCGGCATGCCCATCCCCCACATCTTCCTGACCAACGGCTCCGGCAAGCCCGAGAAGGCCCGCTGCGACCAGCTGAGCAAGATCCTCGGCAGCAAGGTCAACACGGACCAGTTCATCCAGAGCCACACGCCCATGTCGGCCCTATCCGCCTACCACGGCACCGTCCTGGTCGTGGGCGGCGAGGGCACCAAGTGCCGCGATGTCGCCGAGCTGTACGGCTTCAAGGACATCGTTGTCCCCAACGACATTGTGGCCTGGGACCCCAGCATCGCCCCCTACCGCGTCTTCACCGAGGAGGAGCGCAAGGCCGCGCGCCCAAGGGACTTTACCAAGACCAATATCGAGGCCATCCTTGTCTTCTCCGACTCGCGTGACTATGCCACCGACATGCAGATCATTGTCGACCTCTTGCGTGCCAAGGATGGCAGGCTCGGCACCGTATGCAAGGAGGACCCCGTCTCCCATCGCATCCCCATTTACTTCTCCCAGGGTGACTTGCTCTGCCCGACCGAGCACCCGTCGCCCCGCATGAGCCAGGGCGCGTTCCGGATTGGCCTCGAGGCCATGTACAAGGCTCTGGTAAGTTGTGGCTTTTTTTATTCCCGTGCGGTTCTGTCCCCGACTGGCTGCGCCACCTTGTGCTGACATTGGAATCGCCATAGACCGGAGTCGACCTGGAGCGTACCGTGTACGGCAAGCCCGAGCTTGCGACGTACAAGTTTGCCGACGAGGTCCTGACTGGGTGGATGGGCGAGCTGTACGGTTCGCCCAGCGAGGAGCGGCTGCCCGAGAACATCTACATGATCGGCGACAACCCGGCCAGTGACATCGTGGGAGGCAACATGTACGGCTGGAACACGTGCCTTGTCCGCACTGGCGTCTTCCAGGGCGGCGACAACGATGAGGAAAACCCGGCCAATTTCGGCGTCTTCGCCAACGTGCTCGAGGCCGTCCAGACCGCGTTGAGGAAGGAGCTCGGTGACGACTTCGTCATGAAGTTCGACGAGCACAGCGTCAACCCGGTCCTCAAGGGCTCGGCCGACTGTGCCGCGGTCGAGATTTAACGACTTTCAACGACAGCGATTTGGCTTTTCTTTTGTTTTGGGTCAGGAGTTTCGAGATATCCGACACAATTATTTGGGCATCAGATAGACATGGCCTTTGCAAAGGCGCCCCCAGCATCAGCGAATGTCACATTGATAGATTTTTGACTTGCAGAGAAATAGATTGGATTGACGACAGCATACCAGTCCTTAGGTTCAATGACTTCACATGCGTCTTATTATTTGATTATGTACTGCTCTTCTCGTGGAGACGAGGTTCCTTCCGCGTGGGGAATTCGCTTGCGTGCTGGGCTGGCTCTTTGGATTTGTTGCGATGCTGATAAATACGAAGCGGCCGCTGCGTGCAAGTCGGTGGCGACATGGACTTGGTGTTGAAATCGGCGTTTGCCGCTACAGCTTCGGCCTTGGGCGGCCGTCCGCCTCTTCACGAAGCACCTCGGCGATGGACTCTCTTATGCTCCGGGCGAGATCCACCGCCTCGTCGTCAAGCTCGGACCGGGTGCCGCGGCCAAACATGGTGAAGCGGTCGCTCCACTTGCCCTGCGCCCTGAGCTCGGGCCGCGGGATGATGTGGAAGTGCAGGTGCGGCACCACCTGGGCGGCGGCGGCCCCGTTGTTCTGGACCACGTTCCAGTCCGAGACGCCGGTGGCGCGCACCACGGCCTCGGAGAGGACGCGGACGAAGTAGCCCAGCTCGCGCGACTCCTCGGCCGTGGCCGCCGTCAGCTTGGGCCGGTGCTCGCGGGGGCACAGCAGCACGTGACCGCGCGACAGGGGCATGATGTCCAGGAACGCGACGAGGAGCGGCGTCGACAGCAGGACAAAGGTCGACGGGTCCGGGCTCGTCCTCGCGGGGCTCAGCGAGTCTGCCGAGGCGTCGGGCGGGCTCAGCGGATCGAAGGCTGGGTAGCGGGTTGAGATGTTGCAGAAGGGGCAGCTTTCGCCCGCTGGAGGCTCGCCCTCGCTGAACGCCATGGCTGGTCTCTGCGCCCAATTGAAAATGACACTCCCGGCCTCGCGCGTCGACGAGACGAAAACGCCGAATACCGGGATCGGTCGACGGCGCTCTGGGCGGGCAGCTCGGCGGGCCTAGCCTAGAAGACGGTTGTCGACAGTATGAGCTCGCAGCTGCAGCTTGGCCCGCGGTTGCGTGTCTGGCAGAGAAGTGTCCTGGCCCGGAGCAACGTCCAGGGGTGGCCGGGAGCAACAATTAGAAGCAAATTGAATGGGCCGAGGCATAGCGCCGTTCTCGAATGCATAGGGTTAGGGTTGGTAGGGAAGTGGGCGGCAACCCGGTAACTGGTCCTTGTCTCCGACAGCTCTCAGAAGAGAAGGCCATGCCTGATGGTCTGGCCAGTCAAGTTGTCCAGCCACAGAGTGTGATTTGCACGCAGTTTTTGCGTAAATCTACAAAACTGACCGCCGTGCGCAAGACAGAAAAAGCAGTCGAGTCCAGCCGCCGTTTCGGGCCGCTGTCAAGAACCTTCCCGTCTTGGAGGCTCCGCCGGCGCGGAAGCACCTCCCAAGTACTTGGGCATCACGTAAGCGATCTGGGGTGTGGGGCTAGAAATCCACGCCCGACCAAGACTCGTTCCTGAGGATCCCTGTCGCGGCGCCAAATTCTTTGCTTCCATCTCGTTCTTGGTTCTGCCTCGAATCCGCCCGGCGACTTTTGACAACCACCAGCAACCCCCCTCGGACGACGCGCACCACCTCCCCGCCAGCCCGACATCGCTCTCGACAACCCACCTACTCGCCCACGCACTAGCCTTTTGCCGCAAGCATGTCTCGCGAGGAGTACCAGATCCCCACCGCGGCCTCGGGCTCGCACCAGAGCGGCGGCGGAGGCGGCGGCGGCATGGGCATGGGCATGGGCGGCGGCGGCGGCTCGATGGCGACCCAGGGCAACCCCATCCTCTACAGCTGCGGCGACTGCGGCTTCAAGTTTGAGCTCAAGCGCGCCGACGCCATCCGCTGCACCGAGTGCGGCTGCCGTGTGCTCTACAAGAACCGGACGAACCGGTGAGTTTTTTTTGCGCCGCGCGCGGTCTGCCCCTGTGCAGTCGGGTCAACCGTCGCAGCATGTCGCAGGAAGACGCTTAGGCTAACCTTGTCTTTTCAACGTTCAGAATGATCGAGTTTGAGGCCCGATAGGTCCATCACATCTCTCATTCCAGCGGAGTGTCCGAGACAGCACTGAGGACCCGGGATTTTCTTTCTTCGTATGCAGGCTGCCAACTGCTCAGCCGACTCAACTGCGCTGCGGAGGATTCCTGGTCTGGGTTCGACGTGCAACTCGAGCACCCACGCGCAAGGGGTTGGCAATGTCTAGTCCCGGTTTTATGGCGAATCTGGTCACAGGAGTTCGGAGTTCGCACGGTTAGATTGAATCAACAGACTGTGGGATTCCTCTAATTTGCTTGATTTTGGTATCACATTGAATAAAAAAATATCTATGAATGATTCCCACACGAAACGCCGCCATATGCTCAGCCATCCCCGCTGCCACTCTGAATGTGACCTTCCTCTTCCTCAAGACATGATATACAAATCCAGCCTCGTGCAAGCGCTTATCAACAGCCACTTTTTACCGCATCTGCAACAGCGACTACTGGTTCCCCGCCTGTCGAAGGTAGTTCGCAAAGCTGAGGTCCTGGTTCTTGGCCGCCATGGCATCGTTGACGGCAGCCTCGTATCGTGCCTGGAGGCCCTCGTTGTCCATCTCGTCGTCGTCAGCAGAGTCATCCGAGTCGATGGCGTCGACCCGCTTCCCCAGCGCTGCGATGGCCGGATCTTCCTGCTCCTCCTCCTGGCCCTTGCCCTTGCCTGCAGCCGCCAGCTTGCGGTCTCCGGCAAACGACATTCCCTTCATCATTTTCTCGAGCTCTTGCTCGCGGATGAGCTTCTTGGCCTCCTCACGCTCCTCACGGCGGCGCTCCAGCTCGGGCTGGTAGTCGCGGCGAAACTCCTCTGCCTTGGTCGCGACTGCAGCGAAAAAGTCGTCGGTGCCGGCACCTGTCATGGAACTGACGCCAACGACGCTAAGGTGCGCGTAGAACTCCTCGAGCATCATGCTCATGCTGTTGAGAAGGCTGCTCATGTATCCGCTGCCACCGGCCCCCGTCTCGCCCTCGGAAGAGCCAAAGGCGTTGCTCTCCTCGTCCTTGCGCAAGGCGGCCTGGAAGGCCTCGAAGTCGGTCATCCACTCCTTGGCAAACGAAGCATCGGTCACATCGGTCTTGTTGAAGACCAGGATCATGGGAAGCTTGGTCTTGTACAGGATACTGCACGCGTAGAGCATGTTGCTCATGAAGGTGCTGGTCGAGCGCGTGCGCGGGGTGTCGACGATGTACGCGATGACGGTGGGGAATGACGAGGCGAGAGACTCAAGCAGGATGGTGCCGCTGGCAGACCAGACAAACGCCTCGATCTGGCCAGGGGTGTCGACAAGAATGTGGTTGATGGGCTTGCGGTCCGCGTTCTCCTCGGTCCTGGCCGTGCGCTTCTCCAGCAGGCTGATGACCTGGTCGACCTTGGTGGCAAAGAGGTTGAGCGCGGTGAGGATGCCGCCGTTGGGGCCGAGGTTGTACTGCTTCATGACCTCCTTGTAGTTAACCGAGTCGCGGATGTCGATGTTGCTGTCGAATGGCACGTTGAGCACTGCCGGATCGAGGTTGATAACGTAGGGAGGGTCCTTCTTGCCGTGAAGATGCGCGTTGATGCGCTGCATGAAGGTGGTTTTGCCGGATCCTGCCACATGGTATGTATACATCAGCTCGGTGCCCACGCGACAACGCGGAACCTCCAAGACGGAAGCGTGGCTTAGAGCCAAGACCAACCTGCCATGCCGACGCACACGACAGCGACCGGCTTTTCCGCCTGGCTGGGGTTTGTTGCTGTCGTTTCTGACGCCATGGCTGCGAGTATGTATAGCGGCGCGGGCAAAGCAGATAAAATGAGTGCGAGTTGGCGGCCCTCAAGTTGCGATTCGCGAGCTGTCCGTGGCTGTCAAATATCGACAGCGGGGTATCGCGGGATGGAATTTTGTTTGGATGGTGGATGACGGCGGCGCCGTTGCGACTCGCAGCGCCCCGCAGGCAGCTTACAGCGGAACTTGCGCCCGCAGCCGTCGCGCGGAGCTGCCGACAGGGGTCGGGCAATTTGTCGCTCCCCTGACATCACACCACAAACGCTGCCAAAGCTAGGGTGCTATTTTTTTTCTTGTCTCTTGCTTGGCCACCAGACCCATTCGGCGACACCTGTGCGAGCACACTCTATTCCGCCAGGCAATTGATTGTGCATATTTTGCCCAACATGGATGGCTTGGACGAGTTCGAGAAGCAGCTGGCGGCCGACAAGGCCGAACGCGAGCGCGAGCAAGAACGCGCCGAGCGGACCGAGAAGCGTCGCCATCGCGACCGTTCGTCCGACAGGAAACACGACCACGAGAAGCGCCGCGAAAAGGATGGGGACCGCGATGGCCATGGCCACAGATCCAGCCATCGCGATCGCGATCATGACCGCGACCACCATCGCCACAAACATCGACGCCATCACTCCCGGGATCGCGAGGACGACAGCCACCGGAGCAAGCGCTCTCGCCACGGACGCGAAGAAGAGGCCGACAAGGAAGGGAGCTCGAGGCATAGACACCGACACAGGCACCCGTCCCCCAGTCGACGGCACCGCGACCGCGACGATGGCTCAGACGAGCCCGAGTACATCAAATCGCACGACCCCAAGGAGGATCTGCCTTTGCCTGACGAGGAGACACCCTCGGCCGAGGCGTCGCGCCCAGTCCGAGACTCGTGGATGACGGCCCCTTCTGCCCTCGATGTCGACTACATGCACCGGCAACGAACCGAAAAACCGGTTGAAACCCCAAAGCCTGAGCAACGTACCATCTCGAAACGCGAGCTGAACGGAGGTGTCCTCGCGGAGCTGAACAGCGGCAAGACTTGGAACGAGATAGACGTCCCAGCCCAAAACACAGTCGGATATATCTTTGGAGACGAGGGCTCGCAGTGGCGAATGACGAAACTGAAAGGCGTCCACGACACTGCCAAGCGTACCGGGAGGTCCATTGACGAGATTGGCGCCGAGGTGTTTGGCGGCCTCCGCGAGTTTGACGATGCGCGCGAGGAGAGAACGGAGATGGACAGAAGGAAAACCTATGGCAAGGGGTACGTCGGCAGGGAGACTCCCACCGGCGAGCTCTACCGCGAGAGGAAAGCGAAGGAGGCCATGGACCAGCCCCACCACATGGCCGCCGAGGACTCGCCGCCGCCAGAACAAGGAGTCGTGATGGAGCAGCCGCCGCCGGCGCGCGTAGACCAGACGGGCCTGAACAGAATGCGCGCGGCCATGATGAAGGCGAAGCTGCGCAGGGCCCCCGACGCGGCGAAGCTCGAGGCGGAATACAACGCGGCCATGGCATCCTTCAAGTCAGGCGCCAGCAGCGAGCGCGCCGTCGTGCTGGACGCCTCGCACAGCAGGATGCTGGCGGGCGGGCCGCGCGCCGAGACCAAGGCGGTGGACACCAAGCGCGGCCGCGAGCGCGGCACCGTGGTGGCCAACGAGGACATGAGCGTCGACGACATGGTGCGGGAGGAGAGGCGGACGCGGGGCCAGACCGGGGGCGAGGGGATGCGGATGGCGGAGCGGATCGCGCGCGACGGCAAGTTCGACAACGGCCTCGACTACATGGACGAGAACGCGGAGCGGCTGGCCAAGCGGACCCACAAGACGGATGCGGCGCTCAAGGCGGTGGCCGTCGGCGAGTTCCAGCGCGTCAACAAGATCCTCGACGCGTGCCCGCTCTGCCACCACGAGGACCGCGAGCCCCCGCGCGACCAGCCCGTGGCGCCCGTGGTGTCGCTCGCCACGCGGGTCTACCTCACGCTGGCCGCCGAGCCCGAGCTCAACGGGGCCGAAGGCGGGGCCGTCATCGTCCCGCTCAGCCACCGGCAGAACCTGCTCGAGTGCGACGACGACGAGTGGGAGGAGATGCGCAACTTTATGAAGTCGCTCACGCGCCTCTACCACGAGCAGGGCCGCGAGGTGCTCTTCTACGAGAACGCGGCGGCGCCCCGGCGGCGCGCGCACGCGACCATGGTGGCGGTCCCGATCCCCTACGACCAGGGCGACACGGCGCCCGCCTTCTTCCGCGAGGCCATGCTGTCCACCGAGGAGGAGTGGTCGCAGCACAAGAAGTACATCGACACGGGCAAGAAGGCGCGCGAGGGCCTGGGCCGCGCGGCGTTCCGGAAGAGCATCGCCAAGGAGGCGCCCTACTTCCACGTCTGGTTCACCCTCGACGGCGGCCTGGGCCACGTTGTCGAGGACGAGACAAGGTGGCCGCGGGGCGACCTGTTCGCTCGGGAGATCATCGGCGGCATGCTGGACTCGGACATTGACATCATCAAGAAACAGGGGCGCTGGAATAGGCAGGACAACCGGGTTGACGACTTCAAGAAGCGATGGCGCAAGTTTGATTGGACTAGGGTTTTGGCTGAAGGCCAGTAGAGCCCATGCCAGGATGCTTGTTGTGGCATATGGGTTTAGCATATCTGGTCCCTCCGACGGCCCCAAAGAGGCATGGAAGGAGACGTATCTAGCAGTAATTTGGATTACCGTAACAACTCGGTATTGGCACGCAGCCGCGTGCGCCCTACACTAGGCCTAGTCGTAGGACGTGTCCCGTGCTCCTATGTTGACCACAGCCGCTCGCCTTGACCTTGCGCCACAACATACGCCCAAAAGAAAAAAAGGAGGGCATTTTGTGGAAGCCTTGCCAGCACCCACGCTCACTTTGCCGGTCCGGACGCGGGCGGCGCCTCGTTAAAGACGGGCGGGTTCTTTGCGTACCTGGCGACGTAGCTCTTTGCGTTCTTGTCAAACTCCTTGCGGTTGTTCTTGAACTCGTCCGCGATCCTGGCCTCGAGCGGGTCATCGGGCTGGGGCTCGACGAGCAGGGCGCGGACGGCCTCGAGCACTCCCAGCAGCTTGCTCGCGGGCTTCCAGTTCTCGGGCTTGAGGACCGACAGGCAGATGTTACCGACGCTGTCGTTTGTCACGTTTGGGTGGTAGATGCGGGTGGCGAAGGTGACCAGCGGCGGCTTGAAGGGGTAGTCGGACGGCAGCGACACGACGAGCCCGAACTGGCCGCCCGCGTAGGCCGAGCCCGCGGGGCCCTGCAGCACCACGTGCCAGAGGAACAGGTCCGACTCGAAGGGCAGCGAGATGGCCATGCCGGCGGGCGGGCTGGCCATGCACTCGGCGAGCTCCTGCGCGCGGAGGGCCATGTAAGCTACTGCGGGAAGTTTTTTTTTCCACAGCATTGGGGGGATTGGCGGCAGATGCGCCATGAGACGTGACCTGCCTTTTGGATCCTCTTGGTGGCGGACATGATGCCTGTCTCTTGGTTGTGCGAAGTGTCGAGGAGGGCTTTGATCGGGTGGCAGACCAGGCCGCGCTGCCCTACCACGGGGTCGTTTGACCGCGCTGGGTTGATGTTGGGCACAGAGGCACGTGGGCTTCAAGCGCTACCACAATGCCTATATATACCTGTTGTAGGTGCCTGGGGAAGTAGACGCTGGCTGGTTCTGGACAGGGAAGGAAGGATGTCGATACAGAGAGAGCCCGGGCGGGGCTTTATATGCGGCAGATCTGCTGCTATGCCGTGCGACCCAAAGAAGCTCACTGGTGCCTTTTTTCTGGCTCGTCCTGGAAACGCTTCTGTTATTTCGCGGCGGACGCGACATGCGGCGAGAGAGAATCCCGAGCGCGCGCCTGCCCGCCAACCAGACTGGTGGCGCTGCCTGGTTTGGTCGATGACTGATGCGGGGCACCCCCGAGCCCAGCAAGGTCCCTGCTCCCTCAGCGGGCGGCAGGCGCCTAAACAGACGCAGCAGCGAGCCCCGACGTCAGAGGGCGCAGACCTGCCGCCTGGGTCCCCTGTGAATGCTCGCCGCAGCGGGTGGGGGGGGAAGGGGGGGCCGCCAGAGTAGCAACCACCGACGGCGCGCGCAGGCAGGAAGGAGACTCGCTTCACCGACACACGCCCAGGGGGTGGGTTGATCCCCCCACCGCCGCCAGCGCTGCGCTGCTCTCGGCCCAAGCAACAGCAGCAGGCACCACCCACCACCACCACCACCACCGCCCATGCCATTGATTGACCCCTCCTCCCTGGACCGCACCCACCCCTGAATCGAGCCTCGAAACAGATTCGTCTCAGCCGCATCCTCTCACGACCGAGTCCTGTCCGCCTTGCTGACGCTTTCCGTCCTGTTCTTTGGCCAAAAAAGCCGCCATTTGCTGCCTCCAGCTTCCATCTTCCCCTCCAGGGCCGCACGGCATGTCGGGCTTCTGAAAACGGACAGCAAAAACACCCTCGGCCCTGTGCAATTGGCCTCCCCGCCATCCTTCACGAATCCGCCGCTGCGCGCTCCGAGCTCCTCCTCCTTGCGCTCTGCCGCCACAAGCAAGCACACACCCTCCCTCCCCATCACAACCAACCCAACTTAGGACGGCACAGCGCACGGCGACAACCCGCAAAGGCAGCCCACCATGAACCGAGAGGTCAAGGTCGACACCCCCGAGATCCTCGAGGCGTACGAGAACGTGCGGTCCGACAAGCACGAGGCCAACTGGCTGCTGCTCTCCAACGCGTCGGGCAAGGACAAGGAGCTGACGCTGACGGCCACGGGCACCGGCGGGCTCGACGAGCTGGCCTCGCGCTTCGACGAGGCGCAGGGCCAGTTCGGCTACGTGCGCGTCGAGTACGCAAACGACAGCGAGAGCACCCGCGTCAAGTTCGTCCTCGTCGTCTGGATCGGCCGCGAGGTCCGGGGCATGCGCATGCGCGGCGTCATCAACGAGACCAACGAGGTCAAGCGCGTCCTCAGCCACTTCAGCTTCGACATCAAGACGGACGACAAGGCCGAGCTCAAGACGGCCGACATTGTCCAGAAGCTGAGGAGGGCAGGCGGCGCCGACTACAACGGAGGGAGGGGCTGAGCGGCGCTCGCTCCGCGGGCGAGAGAGAGCGCGCCCGCCCGGCTGCGGTGGGGGGAAGTCTTTTTGTCCATCTCGCTTTTTCCTCACCGACAAGGAGGCGCCGGGCAGTGGGGGAAACCAGCGCGGCGTTGGCAGGTCCTTGCA
The DNA here is from genome assembly GCA_003049435.1 of Nakataea oryzae. NCBI lineage: Eukaryota > Fungi > Ascomycota > Sordariomycetes > Magnaporthales > Magnaporthaceae > Nakataea > Nakataea oryzae. Next base: position 121,581 of record PYSQ01000030.1, read on the forward strand.
TTTCCTCACATATTCCATCTATAAAAGATCAAAACAAATAGAACACCGCTTGCACAACATTCCCATTTTTAGACACCTGCAGCTTTTGTTAGACTTTTGCCGTTGGATATTGGCGTTGATGCTGTATGCAGTCCTTCAATTGTTGGCTCGTGCTTTTTTTTCTTCTCTATGCCTGCTGTCTACCCCTGAATCTTTGCGTTTGTCGTTGCAGCGCGGCCGCGCCAAGCGATTAGATACTAGACCTACTCTCGAGGCTTTGACGAAATCTGCGAATTGATTATTCTACACGGACGCGGCAATGGAGCCTTCCAGGAAAACATGACAAGAAAAAAGAAAACAGTACCGCCTGTGCTGGCACCGTCCTTGGTACTGCACGTAACGCCCATCCCACAACCTCTTTTTAACTCCGGAAAAGCAAAGATGCAAAACAAAGAAAACCAACCCGCCTCTCTCACCCATGAGACCCGTAATGTAACCCCAGAAAGCACCGATAATCCCCAAAAATGTACAGTCGCCATATGTTGGAGCCGAGAAGCAAGGGGTTATAAAGCAACACACCAAGCAGACAATGTCGAGATCAAAGATCCTCTTCCTCGTCTTCTTCCTCCTCCTCCTCCCCTTCCCCCTCCCCCTCCTCCATTTCTTCATCCTCGGCTCCCATGGTAACGTCCTCATTACCTTCCTCTGCGTCATCTTCGCCTTCTTCTGCATCCTCTTCGCTTTCCTCCAGTTCCTCGTCATCCTCGTCCTCCGTGTCACCACCCAGATCTTCTTCCGGGCCCTCGTCATCTTCGCGCCCTTCTCCGTCTTTCTCCTGCTCGTCCTCTTCCATCTCGCTGGCCGAGTTCTCACTGTCGCTGGTTGCTGCTGGTCCAGACTCGACACTCCGGCGCAGGTTCGGGAACATCAGGCCGGTAGGCATGTTGATCTCGTAGTCATCGGGCACGTCACTCAGGTCGCTTTCGTCGTCGGCCGAGTCGTGCAGACTACCGCGGGGACTGCTCGACCCTTCGCTGCCGCCGTCTGCGCCTAGATCGTCGTCGGCCGTCGCCATGCTGATGTCGGCGGCGTGCGTGTTATCATCGGCACCCTCGTCGTCCTCGTCGCCATCTTTCATCTCGACGTCCCCACCGCCGTCTCCCGCATGCTCGTGATCCGTCATGTCATTGTTCTCCTCGTCCTCGTCGTCTTCCTGTGCCGTCGCGTCCGGATTAGGTGTCGTCCGACTGTGTCTTCCACTCGAAGTGGAGCCAACCCTCGACTTGCGTCCTCCGTCGCCGCGAGATGAGGCGCTGACGGCTGATTTGGGCGGCGGCTCAAGCGCACGCTGCACCGCCTGCTCGGCCTTACGGAGAATATCCGGTCGCCGGACGCCAGCTGCCCTCCTGGGGCGGGCTGCCGGCTCACCACCAATCGTAGACTTATCCGCCCGATCCGGGATCTCGGACCCTGCCCTGCTGCTGTTGCGGGTGTCGAGAGCAATCAAGAAGCCGTCCAGACCCGTAGGCCGTGGGCCCTCCTGTTCCTCCTCGGCGTTCTTCTCGGCTGCCTCCTTCAGCTTCTGTTGCCGCTCCTCAATTATCTGTGCCGGGAGCGGGCCCGGAAGCTCTGGAGAAATCTCGGTGTATAGGCGGCTGTAGCAGTCGCTGATAAGGTCATCAATCGGCGCTGCCTTGGTCAGGTTCGTGTTCAGCTTCTTGAGCTCGATTGCCTCCTTCATCGCATCGAAGGCCGCGTGCTGAGCCGTCGCCTTGCCAGCCCACTCCGAGATGCGCTCGCCTATAATCTCAAACTCCTCCATGCTGGTGCTCTTGAACGTCTCCTCGGTCGTCTCTGTGATCTGAAACGCCTGCCTAATCAGCCAGATATAGGCGAGCACGCAGCTCTGCCAGAGCTCGTTGAAGTGGTAGAAGTCGACGCCCTTCTTGCGGATCCGGCGCAGAAGAGCCTCCATGTTGGTCCGGTCGTTCATGACAACCAGCAGGCGTGTCATGAAACGCACGTATTGCTCCGTGTAGACGTGATGACGCCCAGGCCTCTCAGCGTCGCATTTCCAGACATTCATCACCATGGTCTTGGTGAACATGGATTCCCGCAGCACCGAGAATGCAGCCTTGGCCTGCATCAAGATGCCGCCGTTAGCATCCGCATCGCTCTGGGCACCCGAAGGGTCGTCGGCGTCAAAGAGTATCCTTGCATGTCGGATAATCATGCGGTGCTGCCAGTTGGACTTGTCCTTGTCTCGAAGCTGTCGGAGATACTTGATGATGAACTCCTCCCAGTCTTCGGCATCGTCCGAGTCACCGATGAGAATCTCCTCGCCGCGCCTGAGAGCGTGCGGCTGCCTCTGAAGAACATTAGCGGCCTCCTGTGCGGTCATGTCACCGCGGCCAACAAGCTTGTACAAAATGGTGAGGAGCTTGTAGTGTGGCTCCAGAATAGGGTCCTGGCCGTGTCGTGGTTTCGGTAGCCACGAGACAACCTCGATACTCTTTTCAAGAGATTGGATAAGATCATCCTTCGTCGGCTTGGTGCGCCTGATCTTCTTCGGAAGGCCCTCATCGGGCGTCTGGTACATTTTCCAGAGGCACTTGGAGTACATATAAGCGCACCTGCGAGTGGTTAGTATTGCTGCTTTTTTCTTTCTTTCTTTTTCGTCGCCGGAGTATGCGTGGGGATGAGGGCAGTTCAGTTTGTACTTACTTCCAATCCTTGGGCCGAAATTTGGCGGCCTTTCTGAATAGGTTCGCCGCAAACTTCCAAACCTGGTAATCTGTCATCTCCATATGAATGATCTTCTTGTAAGTTCCGACCGGCTTTTCGATAAAGAAGCGCTCGAGTTCGGAGTGCTTGAATGGCTCCATGCCAAAAGGCTCCCTGCTAGAAGCATACATTCGCATGCCAAAGTTGAAATACAGATCGAAGAGTGCCTCGCTGTCGTTCTCGGAGAGCACCCTGGACATGGAGCACGAGTGAGACAAAGCCAGGTTGTAGCAGTGGATGGAGCTTCGCTGGAACTTAAGCAGTTCGGCCCGGTCCTTGTTGATCTTGTCGGCCGTCCAGAGAACAGCTTCGTCAAGCTCGTAGTCGAAGCACTCGGCCAGACGAAGCCAGGCGTCCCAGCGATCCGGCGTGAACTGGATCTGGTTCCGTAGGAAGGCCTGGCCGATGCGCAGGTCGTCAGTAGCTCCGGGCGTCTGTCGCCGGTTCAGGTCAACCTGCTTGAACTTGCTGAAGGCAATCATGCCCAGCAAGAAAAACCATCCATGCTTAGCAACAGCAGCCTCAGTAGTGGTGACTGTGACGGCATCGATGCTGACTGTGCCTTTCCACGCCTGGTAAAGACGCAGGGGGTGGATGGGCTTCTTGAGATACTCTGTGAAGTTGCGCAGGTTGTGGATCATCTGAGGGGTCGACTTGGCCTGCCCAATGGCCTGCTGCATGTGTTCGATAGTTGTCTTGAGCTCGGACTTGAGTAGATCCTTCATCGACATCTGGTTTGCCAACGTGGTGATCTTTTCGACAAGGTTGATAGCGGCTCGTTTCTCGAGCTTCTCGGTCGGGCAGCCGTGCTCCTCTACCTCCCACGAACCGACTCCAAGCTTCAGCCCGTGGAGATCATAAAGTACCTGGGCCAGGTAGTCTTCCCAGTGCTCAATCCCGTCCTGTTTCAGGAGCTCGACGCGCGTCATCTTGAGGAATATCTTGTTGGAGGCCTTGCACGCCTTGCGGAGGCCCAGAACCTGATGGATAGCCCCTAGAAGCCCCGCCAGGTCGTTCGCAGGATCCGTGAACAGTGTCGTGTTCTGTTGGATCCCGACCTTAATGACAGTATACTGCAGACACCACGCTCTTGACTGGAAATCCCGCAACTTTTCTAATAGGGTCTTTCTGTTGCTGTTGTTCCCATCATTTGAATGCCTCATGCCTATGCTGACTTCATCGTCGTACACTGCGCAGACGTGAAGGATGCAACTGAGCTTGGCCAGTGCTGCTGAGACGGCCGTCAAATGTGTCTCGTCAATAATGTCGAAGGACGTGTTGTCATTCAGAGCGAGGGTCAGAGCCTGGACCAGCAAGTCGTCCAGGTTCTTTAGCATGAGAATGAGAATAGCGGTGCGGGCCTCGGCCGAGCAATCGAGATAGGTGTCACGCTCAAAGTCGTTGACTATCATCTCGATACTCTTTAGAAGGCACGAGAACTGCTTGGTGGTATACTTGATTGCCTGGTAGGCGTCTCCCAGGCGTTTCCACAGAAAAAGGCGGAGTTCCGTACTGCTGCCACGGAGGAACTTCCAGAGGTCTTGCAGGGTCTGAGTGGCGCACTCGGCTACAGGGACAGCAGGCTGTTTAGCACTGCTGTCCCCATTGCTGTCCCCGTTGATGTCTCCATTGATGTCGCCATTGGCGGGCCCATCACAGGCGTCGGTGGTAGTAGGAACCATGACAGACTCGGGGTTTAGCACCGGTTCAAGAGAGCTGATGACGGCTACCGGGTCATCCAGTTCCTCTTGGAAAAGACCGAGGAAGAAGTCCATAGTGGTCAGCTTGCTAATCTCCCTGTCCGCAGCCTTCAGCGAGACCTCGGGCATAACCACGTTGTTTGGTAGCCGTATATCAACATCACCAGCATCCTCGAGTACCCCTCGCATGGACTGCCAAGAATGTAGGATGTGTTCAGGCGAGGCAGAGTCCCCAAGGGCTGTGGAGAACACGACAGCCCAACAGAAGCGGAGGGAAAGCTGGTCGTGGGCATCGCGCTCGAATTTCTGGAACAGCTGAGAGCGGAGATCCAGCCAACGCCCCAGACGAATCTTGGTGTCCTTCCGCGTGGATTCGTCCACAACGCTGCTCGGGTTCGTAATGCGCTCATAGACGTCAAGATGAAGCTCAAACATCATCTGAACGAGATCCTCGACAGGGACTTGCTTCCCAGCCGGGGGTTCAGCCTCTTGTGACTGAAGCTGGGCCTGATAAACTGTCCGTTGGTAGATACCCTCGTCCATCCGGCTGATGACTTGGACGACGGATACCTTGCGCTGCTCAGACCACCTAGATTCAGAGTAGCTTTGGCACAGCGACAAAATCCACTCAAACGCACAGTCCTGGATGGTAAACCATCCCTTGTTCATCCTACTGACAAAAGCCTTGAGGCCTGCCGTCTCATCAGCAACCGGGGTTTCTACCGTGGTTGCAGACCCTGATTTTGTGTGCTCGAGAAAGGCACTCAGTCCCAGAGCTGGAGTGTCCACCTTTCCAGACAAAATCTTTGCATTCTCTGCGCTGACAGTGTCGATGGTGGCCCGCAGGTCCCGCGAAACCTGCGAGGTAATCTTGCTCAGCCGATCTTCCGATGCACAGGAGTCGAGAATCTCCGAAATGCGCGCAAACGCGTCTTTATCATCGACTCCCAGGTTCTCGAGAATGTTCTTGGTCATCTGGAAAAGATTCTCGTCCGCGGCTTGGAACGGCTGAAGCTGGGTCGCGATGAGCCTGGAAGGATCGACAACCTCTTCGGCAGCCGTCTCACGGCGGCGTGCTCGTTTGGGGCGCTTCGAGTCGCCATTGTCTTCCTCCCCTGCCTCTGGCAAGCCCGCCTCTGACTGCGAGCGCTTGCGCAAAGGCGGTGCGGGGGCTCCCGAATCCCTGCGAGCCGCATCTTTGGTAGACGTTCCATTCTCAGTCTTCGTCTTGGGATTCGCAGACTCAGCCGCCTTTGGAGCGTCGGACTTGTTGCTGGAAGAAACCTTGGCTGATTCCTCCTGCACCTGTGCCTCAACTTGGTCCTGCAACTGACTGTCGACCTCCATCTGAACAGAGTGGTCCTCGTCGGGAAGCTCAGGCATCTGGATGGTGACTGCTCGTGCGGAAGGGCCTTCTGCAATGGCTGCAGTAACAATGCACTTTCCCAGCTCAGTCCAAGAGGCGATAGGCAAGTCAAGCACCAGGCGGGTTTCGGCGCGGTGTGTCGAGGGCTCTGCGGGGCCCAGCTGCTTTATTGGGTTGGGAAGAAATGGGAGGGGGTCGAGGTAACGCTTGAGAGCGGCCGCGACTTCGCCCCTCAAGAACGGGCCCATGACGGGATGCGACAGGGCCATTTCGTCGCCCAGGACCTGGAGCTGGTTCTTCAGTTGCTCGCCGGCATAGCCTTCGGCCAGAGAGGGTGGCTCCACGTCCACCAGGGCGGGATCGTCGTCGAGCTCGATAGCAGCCTCCAGACAGTAACGACTCAGCCGGGCACTCTTCAGGAATGCAGACACCCGCGCCGCTCTCCTCCACATCTCGGCGTCAGATGGGTCTCTGTCCAGGGCGGCATTGAAGTCGCTCAGCACTTTCAGCGCATCGCTCTGGGTTTCTTCGTGGGCCAGAATAGCGCGGGAAGCCTCGGGGCCCCCCGCCGTCCGGGCCTTGTGCCGGATGCGATCAAGCGTGAAGTGGCCATGGTTCTTGTATGCCAGATAGTAGCCCTGGATCAGACTGCTCCCCAGGTCGCCGTCGGGCCCGGCAAGTTCCAGACTGGGAAGGAAGGCCGCGCCCTGTGGGAGGAGAGGCGTCTGGGGGCGATGCGCGCGCTCGTACTCGGTGGCAGCTTCGGGGAGCTTGAAGATGGCCGAGTCGAACAAGGCCCGGTACGCGGCGGCGGCATCGTCGTAGAACTTGGGCCCCTGGGCGTGGAGCTTGAGGGCTTGCTGGAATAGCTTCAGCGCATCGTCGACCTGGAGCTGTCGGGTGTTGTCGAACTCCTCGGCGAGAACCTGGTCCTCGCGGTCGTCGTTTATGGAAGTGAATGCGGGCTGCACATGGACGGCCAGTTGGGTCAGTCAGGTCTCTTAGCATGCATGGCGAGGCGGCGGGCGTACGCACCATTTTGTCCGCTCTATAGTGGAAAGCCTAGATTCCCATCATTGCCACAGTTCACGGCGAATTGCAGACTGGGCAGTGCGCAAAGGATGAGGCGTGCAAAGAGAGCGGGAGGATCGGCGCCGCTCGCCCGCTGACTTGCTGGTCGCTGTCGTGTCGCGCATGCAGACGCGACGAACAAATTAAGCCTGGACGCTGTCCCGTCGTCGTGGGAGCCAGAGCTCCACCGGCCTGTATGTGCCAGGTACGTACCTAGTGCCTCCAGTGAGGTGGTTTAGCCCAGGACTGGTCCGCTGCATCGGGCGTTATGGAACCTGATGACGGGATCGCCCGCAGCAGCACGCGCGAGCACACTGTGCACGACGCGGCTGATCAGGTGGATGTGGACAGTGAGCTGCTCCTGGACCTGTACTGTGCACTCCCTGCTCCACTGTGCGATGGCTGCTCCTCGCGGAAACTTGGCGTCTGGCGTTGAAACCTTGCAGCAGCAGGTGGTCTGTGCGTGTGCTTGCGCTGGATCCAGATGAGATGATGCCCTTCGAGGTGGGAACAAACTGGCGATTCGCTGCGCTGGCACCAAAAGGCCATTGTCCGTCAAACTCCCGCACCACGAACGGCGCCGAGGCACGCAGCCTCGCCTACCCCCCGCCCGACGACCGCACTCGGTGCCCGCCGCATCGCCTACGCTAGACTCGGTCCCTAGCTACAGACTCCGGTGCCGTTGCGTTGCCAGCCACGTCCAGCCGTGGGGCAGCAGCTGCCAGGTCGACCAATTCCGCCGTGAGCCTCGAGCGAGTTCGAGCCCGCCGCCATGGTTGCGCCCGCTGTTCCAGAGTGCGTCTCCCACCCGCTCCGCCGCCTCATGACTGCTCGCCAGACTGACCGTCGCCCAGAATCACCGAGGAGGTGCTCCATGAGGCAATTGACACCCGCACGGACCAGTTGATTGCGCTGCGCGAGCTGGGCCCCCCCGACCTGGTCCATCTCACCAAGCAGCAGAAGGGCAACGCTGGCAAACACGTACGAATCCCCCCGCCTCCCCCCAACCCCGCGTGCGACCGCATGTGCTGATATGTGCCGCCACGCGTGTGAAGTTCGGCGTATACCACCATGTCACCGGCGTTGACGCGTCGTCATCGGCCAGTCTGGCCGCGTACATCAACACCCTGACCTACAAGGATCACGGCCAGGCGGCGACAGCTAAGATTGTGCAGGGCGTTTACTGGTCAGTGTGCCCATGAGGCGGCGCGATAGACCCC
>PYSQ01000300.1:0-26009 GCA_003049435.1 Nakataea oryzae
GCCTGAGCAGGCGGGCCAGCGAGTCGTGCTGCTGGCGCAGGGCCTCGGACTGCCGGGCCACGGCGGCGGTGGAGCGGTTGAGCTCGTCGATGGCGGCGCGCAGGCCGGCGTCGTCGAGCGGCTGGGTGGCGTCCAGCAGGGCCGGGTCGTCGGCGGCCAGGCGGGCGGCGCGGCCCGAGGCCTCGAGGGCCGAGTACTGGTCCAGCTGGTCGCGCGACAGCAGCGTGTCGGGCGCCAGGTGGCGCTGCACCCACGCGGCCGCGTCGGGGCCCTGCTCGAAGGCCGCCTGGAGCGCCGCCTGGTCGGGCTTGATGCCGTACGCCCAGAGGGTGTCGGTCAGCCGCTGGTAGGCGTCGCTGCTGGCCATGGCTTTGCTTCGGTTGTCGCTGGCGCTTGGCTGCGGGATTTTTTTTCATGTGACGGGCGGAACTGCGTCGCCTGCTGGGCGCTGGCGATCACGCGGCCGCCTTTGGCTGTGAAGCCATCGCTGGTTGTCACTGATTCGCTGGCGCCCAGCAGTCTTCAGGCGGTCAACCACTGCCGCACCTAGGTGGAGCCCCTGTGCCACTCATGCAAACGGATGTACAGTGGGGCTGCAGGTGAGGGGGGTCAGACAGTAAACCCCGCCAGAATACAGCAACAATCTGTTGGAAAGGCACCCCGGATCGACTTGGCGGCACACTACTCGAATCGCCTTGACGCAGCTGCCAGCCATAGCAGCCAACTCCGCCAGCTCCACCAACGCCTTGCCAAGCCGCCCGCCGGATTATACGAGCTCGCAAGGACTATCAACACCCGCCACTGGCTTTCTTACCGTAGCTTACGAGAATCTGCATCTTCAAATGACCGATTGGGAGACGTGGGAAACGATTTGCAACCGCGAGAGGCCTTGCAACGAGGGTCCTAAATGTCGGGCTGGAGATCCTCTTGAACTGGTCAACTTGTTAAGCGGCCAAGATTGAAATTTAGACTTTTTTTAATTAATTTTTAACACTTCGCGTGATTAATTTTTATAAGCACCTTATGTTGACTTCCCGCTCAACACTTGCAACCTCACGCCCAACAGTCGCTGCCTGCACGCCGCCAGCAATGCCAAACTAGCTTATCCCCCACGCCCAACTTCTACCACTCTTGAATTGTGTTTTGCATCCGTCTGGCTGCTCTCTGCCGCCATCCTGAACTCGAGCTTCCATCGAGGCGTCCGCCGAGTGTGCTGACCGTCGCTGTCTTGTATTTTGCCTCGGAGTCGCACCAACGGCCATTAGCCCAAAAGAGAGACGCGCCTTGGCAGCTAATATGCTCCCTCGTACGTGCGTTTGGACAGGCACGCCACGCCACGCAGACAGGGTGGGTGCGCTGAAACGAGTCGCCATTCGGCTTTTTGCGAGCCCTGCGCAGATCTGCCGGCACTCGTGGCTGCTTGGCCCCATGCCATGCCGCGTCGCGTCGCATCGGCTTCCATCCCCTCCCCTGCACAATGCAAATTGACCTGGGGCTGAGGTCATGACACATATAACAGGGCGCGTCAGGGCCTGCTTTGTGCGACTCTGGCCCTTTGTCTCGGAAGCAACTGCCAGCGGCCATCATCCAACGGTGCAACTCCACCCACCCTCCGACTCTTTTTTTTTTTTTTTTTTTTTTTTTTTTCCCTCTCTCACCTCTGCCGGTCGAGCGGTGTGCTCGATCGGGCGGCGGCTGGCCCCTGCGCCGTGGCCTGGGCCCGCGGACCTGATAGGACGCCTCGCTCGGCTACGGCATGCGCGACATATGCCGTCACCCCGCGCCCTCGCCCCAACCCTTCCCGCCCATTGGCAGCGGGACCGCCCGGTCTCAGAGTAGCTCCGGACACGGGCCCTGAGGGGGTGTCTCTGGCCCTGCGAGGTGGGCGAGGGGGGAGTGGGAGGGGCGGGATCAACGGCGTTGCAGTAGCAGGAACGGAGCTGGACATGCCTGTTGACGCATACGAGGATGGGAGGGGTGAGGGTGGGCTCGCGTCATCGCTGGCGTGACGCTGTGCACCGCGATAAAACAGTCGCCATGCGCAGGAGCAGTCGGGGTTTGATGAGGGGCATGGCAAAGGCCAGGCAGGGCCAGAGCAGGAGGCAGATGGCGAGGAGGCGAGCTCGGATCACCGGGCGGCTCGCCACGTTGCAGCCGGCTGTTGTTGTCTCGGGGCCGCGGTTGCCTGCATCTCTGCTCTTACCTCTCGCTACTTTTTGCTGTCTCGGCATCTTGTCGCGTCGTCTCTTGTTCTCCTCGTCCTCGTCCTCGTCCTCCTCCCCTCCCCCAAAGCACCCACCCCGCCTCGCCAGAAAACCTGACCCGGGAGCAACGGCCCCGCTGTCTGTCCTCTCGGCGGGCAGGACGTGCTTGGACCACGCCCTCGCTGCTGCCGTGCCCGCCGGGTGTCGCGGCAGCTCGCGTGCCCAGGGCGAATGGCGCTGGCCCGAGTGTTTGCAATGGATGACCCCGTGCTACGATGGCACCAGCCAGTCTCCTTTGTCCGGGCATATGGCGACGCCCATGTTGGCTTGTTTCTTTGACTCTGGCCACAAAGGCTCGTCTGCTTTGTTCGCTCTCTTTTTTTTCTTTCTTTCTTTTTCCGTTTGGCCGATTTCCGATTGGACAGGCGAGTTTGTCTCATCTCGGCCATCCCTCCTTGCTCTCCTCGACTCCCAGGCCGGACGGTTCCTCCCGGGCTTCCGGGCAGACGCGCCAAATAACCCCCTCAAAGGATGCCGGGAGCAGGCCGCCGCCATTTCCGCATGTTTGCCGTCTTGAACAGCTCGATGCCGCTTTGTGTCCGTGCTCTCTCCCCCCTCCCTGCCGTGTCCGCCGTTGCTTGCTCCTCGCAGCCGGCCCCGGCCCGACATCCTATTGGACGCGCAGGGGTCGGAGCAAACGCAGATCCCCCCGCTGCAGCCACGGGGCGCGCCACCCAACCAACCAACCAACCAACCAAGCTTCTGCTTGGCGCGAGGCCAATGGGCGCAGGTCGTCGTCGTCTTCGCCGTCCCTTGGCGCGCCGCGGTGCAAACGGGCGGATGTGCGATGGCGGTGGCATGGCGGGAGCTTGTCAGCCGCCACAAGCAAACGCTTGGGCCCAGGGGCAGGGTCTTCACCTTCACACCCCCTCTCCCCTGGCTCGGGCGCGAGCCGTCTGCAGATGACATGCACCCTCTCGATGTCTTTTTGGTGTCTTGTTTGCTCCACCTTCTTTCTTTTTGTGTGCTTTGCAAACATCCAATGCAAGGCCATGGGGGCCCCTCGTCGCACACGCACACACACACATGCGTCACAACGCACGCTCTCTGGCCTCCCGCCGCTCATCCGCTCTGCTGGAGAGCCCATGGGCCACCTGCTCCTCTCCACAGCCCCGGGTTGGCCGCCCAGAACCAGCAAATCCCGAGGGCATGGCCCTGGCATCGGAGGGCTGGCTCGTCTTTTTGCATCTGCCTCTGGGGGAACCAAACCCCGCAAGGGAATCAGACGACAAGGCAATGCGTGCGAGGCGAGACTCGCGATCTGCCTCAGGGGTGTATGTATGTGTGTGCGTGTGTATGTGTGTGTGTGTGTGTGGAAGCTGCGCATGTTTGGTTGACTCGCCCTCCACTAGCGAGGCATGGATTCCATATCGCCAGCAGTGTTGCTGCGTCCTGTGTGCCCGTCGTACCTCGTCCCGCTGCCGCTTGCGGACATCGCACCGGCTGTCGAACCGTCGTGCACGCATGTCCCTGGCGTTTCGCTTCCTGTCTTTTTTCTTTCTGGCCCGCTTTCCCCTACCCTCCCGCCCGCGGCCTCTTTTCCTTCGAGCTCCCCCTCCAAGGCAGGGATTTAGCTATCTGTGTGCCTGTGTTGCTCACAGAGAGGCTGTTTGACCAACCTTGGCAGGCCAGGGGGGTCCCTTCACCGGCTTCAGCTGTTAGATGAAGGGCGCGCATGCAGGCAGGGAGGAGGCAAGCACACATCATGTACATACAGAAGCCTATCTCGCATCGCTTGGCCAAAAATAGAAGGCGGGCCTGTCTTTTGTACGCAAGTACTTGCCGTGCTTTCTTTCTTTGTCTTCTTTTGCGCCGTTCGTTGCTGGCGCGCCCTCCTGCTCACCACAACGTTTCGTCGCTGTTGGCCCGTCGCCCGGCCCGCTAGATATATGCCCGCTACTCTTGATTCGACCCGATGTCGGGTTGGAGAGCCGTTTGTACCCTTGGCCAGTGTCGGCAGCTCTCGCCTCTCCCCCCTTTTTCCGCGAGCACCGGGCCACACATATCTCCTGGCCAGCCTGGTTGACTCGGACTGACTGCCCACTGACGCCGTCTAGGCGGAGGTATCACATACACATTCACTCGGCTGGGTCGAGAAAAGACATACTCCCAGGAACCATCCAGCCCCTTGGCAAGCCCTCTTTCCCCTCACACCCTCCCCCCTCCACACACACATATGCCGCAACGGGCCCAAGCCAGGACTTGATAGCAGCTCCCCTTGGCCGCCCGCACTGCCGGCCTCTGCCAGAAGCCCCACAACGGCTTGGGGGGGTGGTCTTCCCCGTCAGATGGAATACGGCCTGTCTCGCGGCCCGTCAGGCAGCCACCCAGTAGCTCCCGCGGCCGCACAGCCCTCGAAACGCGGGCGCGCGTCGGCGGGCTGTGGCATGGCCCAGCGGTGCTGGCGCGAGACATCATGACGGCAGCCCAGCCCCGGGGCCGAGCCATAACCGTGTGAATCTCGACCCCTGAGTCTGGCGCCGAGGCGGCGTGGCTGGCCAAGAGGGCGGTGGCAAGGGACCCGCAGCAGGAGCAGCCCACGGCGCGCGCAAGAGGCCCAGTGAGCATGCCCCTCTCGTCAAACAACCTAGACCAGCATAGTCTGCCAAGGGCATTGCGTCTCCTGTCTTTCTGCTCACCTCCGGCTCAGCCTTTACCCGCATCGAGCCCTCACTTCCTCCTCACCCGGCCCTTTTTTAATGTCTTGTCCACCCCCAGGCACAGAATCACAACCCAGCAAACCCCGCCCGTCCTACCTTTCCCATCCTTCTTTGTTTACCTACCAGCACCCAGTCTCAGACTCCGGGACAGAACCACCAGCACAACCCCTGCAGCCCTTACCCATCCGATTGTCACAGCCGCTTCCCGCCCTCGTGTCTCACCCGCCTCGACCTTCTGCATCACCAGGCTGATTGTCAGCCTTGGTCGCAGCCGGCCGGTAGCATCGTCGTCTGCTGAGCACTGGTGGCAGGCGCCACTTGAACCAAAGTCGTGACCCTCGGGCAGCCACAGCCTCAAGTTGCATCAAATAGGCATACGGAAGCAGCGATCTGGCTGTCGGCTGGTGCTAGGAGTGAGGGAGTAATGGGCTGGCGCTGGGCCTTTCGCAATCAAGAGATGACGGAGGACAACACCGACCGCAGCAGCGGCAACAACAACAGCAGCAGCAGCAGCAGCAGCAGCAGCAGCAGCAGCAGCAGCAGCAGCAGAAGCAGCAAGATGGCAATCCTGTTGCCAGACGCGCTGCGCAAGCAGTATGTGGACGGGCTGGTGGCCGTCTTGCTGGTGGCCGTCACCCAGGCCGCCATCCTGGCGCTCTCGACCCTGGCCGGCCGCATGAACAACTTCTCGGCGGCCATCCTGGCCATGGCGGTCCTGGCCGCCATCATCTCCCTGCTGGACCTGGCGTTCCGGCATCTGGTCGGCAGGCCAGATGCTGTCCAAGACTTCTACGAGAAGCACCTGCGCGCCCCGGTTGGTCTTCATTCCTGCTACTACTTGACACATGATGGCGCTGGCAAGGGAACACAAAAAAAAAAGGCTTGCCCGAGCCATGGCCAGACAGCGGTGCTGACTATGGTGGAACTCCCCAGACCGACCTCCTCAACCGCCACATGTCGATTGGCTTCACGGTGCCGTTCGTCCACATATTCAAGGGCGCAGCGGCCAGCCCAAGGGATATTGGGTTGATCACAGCAATGTTTGGTAAGCGGATTCGGGCCTGCTTGCTTCTGGTGTGGCCTCAAACACTTACACGTCCATGATCGCAGTGCTCTGCGGCATCATCTCCCCCATGTTCGTCTTCGGCCTGGCCTACGGCCTGCAGAGCGGCCTGGTCGCCATCACCAACAGCTGCCGCCGCCGCCACCGCCGCCAAGCCAGCCCTCCCACGCCCGCGCCCGCGCCCGGCCTCCTGCAACCGCCCTCGACGGCAACGCTGAACTCGAGCAGCGACCGCGTGAACCGGCGCCTCTCCAACCAGTCGACGCTGATAGGGCAGCGGACGCCGAGGGACGCGGACGAGGCCGGCGGGGACGGGTTCCAGAATATTCCCCTGGACGACCAGAACCAGCACCAGCACCAGCACCAGAACCAGCAGCCTGATGCCACCACCAACACCGCCGCCACCGCTACCACAGGCCCAGAGCGCCGCCACCCGCACGCCGCCAAGATCCTGCGCTTCGTGCTCTCCAACCTGGTCCTGTACGCCTGCGCCGTGTCGATCCCCATCGCGGGCATCGTCGCCAGCTGCACGGGAGCCACGGCCCCGCTGGACCTCTCTGTCCTCGCGACGGCCTGGATGGGCGCGCTGACGCTGCAGCGCTGGGTCGCGCGCGGCGGGAGTAGTGGCAGAAGGAGCCGCATGCGCGCCTTCACCGCCGTCTGCCTGCTCAACCCAGTCCTCGCCACGGCCGCCGTCGCCGTCGGCTACCTGCACGCCAAGTGGGCGGTCCGCGGCGGCCCGGCCGCCGGCCCGGTGCGCGACGTGCTGGACGCGTTCCAGACGGGCACGACGCTGGTCCGCTTCCTCCTGCACAGCCTCCCTTCATCGTCTTCGTCATCATCATCATCTTCCTTGTCCTCTTCCTCCTCATCCTCCCCGCCGCAAATCCGCATGGGCGCCGGCGACGTGGCCATCTCGGTCCTCGAGTCGGGCCTGGCCTCGTGGGGATTCAAGCTGTACGAGTACCGGTGCCGCCTGCTCTCGCGCGCCGGCCTGGCCGTGCTCCTCGC
Organism: Nakataea oryzae; assembly: GCA_003049435.1. Taxonomy (NCBI): domain Eukaryota; kingdom Fungi; phylum Ascomycota; class Sordariomycetes; order Magnaporthales; family Magnaporthaceae; genus Nakataea; species Nakataea oryzae. The sequence goes on from PYSQ01000300.1 coordinate 6,999, forward strand.
GTCTACCGGCGCCGCGGCCGCCACGGTGGCGTGGGCGCCGCTGCTCGCGCACGCCGGCGGGTTGGGGCTCGCCGCGCCGCAGAGCCTGGCCTTTGCCGCCCGCAGCGTCACGCTGGCCCTGGGCACGCCCGTCCTGGCCCGCCTGGGCGGCGACGTGGGCGCCAACGCGGCCATGGTGGTCTTCAACGGCGTCGTGTTCCAGGTCGTCATGGGGCTCGGGCTCGCGCGGTGGGCGGCCGATCGGGCTAGGGGTTTTTGCGGGTGGTGCGCTGCCGCGTTGGCGGCTGTGGCTGGAAAGGCCGCATCTTCTGAGGCTCGGGACGGCGTCGAGGATGGCGAGGATGTCAAGAGGCGTGGAAACGCAGACCTAGAGATGGGATATATACGCCGCGATAGACAGGCGGCAGTTACAGTCCTGGCGCGTCAGCTCAGCCGGCAGCTTTCGTCACAGCAGCAGCAGCAGCAGCAGCAACAGCAGCATCCCTCCATCGACCGACCTCCCAGCTTCCCCCAGCAGGCGAGCAGCAGCCTATACGGAAACGCCTCAGCCGATTCGACCTCGCCATTGCCTCTCACGACACCCACAGCACATGCAGCGCGGTCCAACGAAGCCGCGAGCGGACCAGCGGCTCCGCCTGTATCGTCCGAGGCCGAGAACACCAACCGTCACGCCTCTGGAGGGGCCCCTGACGATACCACCCCCGGCGACTCGACATGCGGCATCGAAGACCCGCGGACCGTGGCTGTCGGAGTCACCATCGGCATCAACGCAGCCGCGATGGGCACGTCTTACCTGTACGAGAGCAAGAGCAGTGCCGCACCCTACTCGGCCCTCGCCATGACGCTGTTCGGCATAATGACCGTCGTCTTCCTATCCATAACGCCCCTGACCGACTGGCTGCTCATGATGCTGCAGGCCTAATTTCTAATCTTCGCCTCTGGTACACAAGCCTTGTCCCTTGCGGCTTTTTCTACTCCTTGCGGTGGCTTTTTGTTCTCTTTTCGGGACCGCCGAGTGCTGCAGATCCCCTTTCGTTGCCACCACGTTTTCGCTTTGTTTTCTGCGCCACTGGCTTTACTTATTCTCGAGTTGGGCGTTTTGGGAAGAGAAAACCAAGACTGAGTTCGGTGGGCCGACTCGGGGAAATTCGACGAGCTGCGCGCACTTGTATATGTGTAACGGCTAATGAGCGACGGATGATACCCAACGGGTTCTTGTTTTTCGCCTGCTTTCACTGTTATTTTTCTTGCATTGCCTGGGCCACAATAGAGCAAGCCCCAGCCATTTCTTCCGCACAGTCTGACCGCCAGGCAATTGTTAGTGGCCCCGTTATAGCCAAGCTTCGTGGTGCTTGGCGTGGACATCAGCCTCGTCTCGCCTTGCTGTCGGAGCAACAATTATTTCACAGCTTGGAATTTAGACTTTCAGATCAGGTAGTCACGAAGGAAAAGCCAATCTCGATATGACTGTCTTTTTTTGTTGTTTTCATTAACAGCTACTGGCGTCGCAAGGGCAAGAATGAAGAACCAAAATCCAGCCTGGCTTCTGGTGATCCTTTATGGATATTTTTTCCCTCTCGTTTTTTTGTCCTTTTTTTTCTTCTTTTTTCTTTTGTAGTCATGATGGCCAAAAGGGGTATAGATATTGGTCTCGTGCAGGTAGGCAAGCATGGTCGTCGGCGGCTGTGTGAAGAGGGCTACTCTAGTCTGTACACGTCGACACCATGTCAGCATTCGGTCGACAGCCCACCAAAGCAACGAAATCAACATGGGCAGGGCATACCTCTCAATCAGGTGCAGGCCGCTGGCAGTGTCGACAATATCGCTGATCTCGCCGGGCTTCAGCGCAAAAGCAGCATCCTCAAACTCCTTTTGCATGTCGCCACGGCCGAACCAGCCCAGGTCTCCCCGCTTGCGAGCCGAGCTGCAGTCCGACTCTTGAGTAGCGAGATCGGCAAGGCTTGCCTGGCCCGACACGATCTGGCGGTGGTACTCCTCGATCTCGGCGCGGGCCTCCTCCTTGGTGCGCACGATGCGGTCCTGCTTCCAGCTCGACGGCCGGCGGCTGTCACGGTGCTTGACCAGCAGGTGGGCGGCGCGGATCTTGCCCGGGCCCGAGCCGTCGGCGGGCAGGGGCGTCGAGTGGTACCTCGCCATGTAGATCTTGAGCTTGTCCGTGTCCGTGCCCGAGGGCGGCTCCCAGCGCGACGTCGTGTCGAGAGTGTTGAAGTAGTAGGGAAGGTTCTTGCTCTTAGACAGACGAACCTCCCAGTTGGGCGGCAGGCCAGTCTCCTGTGTGGGTGGAAGAGCGGCAGCAGTTAGCAGGCTGTGTCGAGCAGAGCTAGGAAGTGCTCCAAGGACACCAGGCCGAAGCAGGACGAGGGTCGGCGGGCAAATTGGGCCAGGCCAAGAGGGCCAAAGAAGGTGCCAAGGCGCGGCTAGATGGTGTGACAAAGGCAAGGCTGCAAGGAGTCCTGCATTGGCGGGCTTACCTGAGGCTGGTTCGCCAAGTTGTTGGACGGCGCCTGGTCCGACATCTTGCTGATGGTGATGGTTGCGGGGATGGGTCGGAGAGGGTATCGGGTATCTGGTGAGGGGAGCAGGCCGCAGAGGCACAAGCAAAAATGCAAAGCGATGCAAGTGGCCGATGGTTTAGGGGTTCTGTGTCTGTATTTGGGCGCCAGCAGCAGACGGCGAGTCAAGAAGGTCGAGAAGATGGGATGCTTGTGTTGTGTGTGGATGTGCAGGATCAGAACGAGAGCTGGAGGCGGACGGACCGCGGTTTTGTCGTGGGTTTTTGGTGGGGGAGCAGGCCGAGTGGATCGCAATGGGGATGTCGTCACGGCCAGCGCCAAGCGGGCAGGGGAGGGAGCGTCAGGCCCAACGATCCGTCTGGACGGGCAGGGAGGGGAGGCAGAGAGGATGTCGGGGTCGGCAGGCAGGGCCAGCCAGGGGAGTTGCCAGGGAGATGCGCGGCGGCTTCGCAATATGTACTTGAGAGCAGGGCAGGCAGCGCTGGGGAAGGCTGCAACAGGCAAGAGGGGAGCTCTCGGCCGCGGTTGTGCAGTTTTGTCTGCGCGTGCGGGTGCGGGCTTGGGTGTGACAGATGACGGGCGTGTGTGTGTGAGCCGGGGCCAGCCAATGGCCTTGGGCCCGGCGCCGCAGCAACGCCAGGGTGGGCTCTTCGCTGCTCGAGCCAAAGGCGGGGGAGCGAGGCGGCCTGCACCCTGCAAGGCCCCCGCGCCCGCCCAGCAGCCCCCCCAAAAGTCCCGACGGTCACGCCCTTGACGGCCGCCGTGGCTGCGCTGCAACGGCTCAGGCACAAGCCGCCCCGAAAGAAGGTTCCATTCCTGGCGGCTGGGCTGGTGGTCAGAGAGGCCTCTCCCCTTCCTTCCACCCCGTCCGTGCGCCGCCTCGCCGCCAACAGCAGCAGAGAACGAGAACAGAGAAGGGGGGCGGCGGCCTCGCTGCTGGTTGCAAGCGCATCTGCCACGTCCTCGCCCGCGCCGCGCCCACCCGTTCGCCAAAGAACATGCCTTCCTCAAGCACCCCCGTCGTAGCACAAGACGGAGCACGAGCACTCGGCCGTGGAGCGTCCGTCTTGTGACGAGCAAGCTTTGCTGGGGGCCCTGGCTCTGGGCCCAGCGCCGCGCTACTTCTGGCACCACTCTAAACCCCACCCACGCCGGCGTTGACGCGCAGCGGGCCAGGTTGCCAGGTCACACACGCCTGGTGCAGTCCCCGGGAACGAAGCCCCAACAAACCCACCCCCACCACCATCGTAGATCCGCACCGCGACCCGATGTATGGGATGCCCGCGGCCTGCTCTGCGCCTGCCCAGGCCAGTCCCCGGCTGGCGTGCCTTGCATCATCTGCCGCCTGTTCTACAGCGGTGCATGTTGCTGCCCGTCCCGTTCTCCTGGGCATTTACATGGGCAGGTACGTAGGCAAGCAAGTAGTTTGGTGGGCGGTGGTTAGTAGGCAGGCAGACATGTAGGTACACTGGCAATGCGTTCGCAGCAATGGTCTACCTGCCTACATAGGTGGCCGCACCTGCCATGCAGCCCAAGCCGGCCCCTGAGCAGTTCTTGTTGCCATCCGCCCGCTGCCAGTGAGCAACAAGAAAAAAAAAGCTGCAGGTTACATCGCGGGCTCGACCCCCGCAGCCGGGAGCACAAGGCACGCAGTAGTCGATTGTCCAGCCGAGGGGGACCCACGCAGTGATGCAATGCCATGTCCATCTCCGGGTAAAGGGGCGGGGGTCACCAGGTGAGCTCTTATATCAGGCTGTGTCAGCTGTGCGGCTCACGCCGTCACGAGATGCAATCCGCCCAGCACGCCCGAGAAGGAGGGTGTGCGTGGGCACGGCGGCAGCTTGCCGGCGCTGGAGGCGGGCTGCGCTCACAACCTTGGGTGCTTGCCAAGGGTCGACGCCCACGTGCATGTGCCCGCCGGGCCTTGGTCCAACCATAGACTCGGTAGCTTTGGCTGCGCGGCCGCTGAGATGGGATGCACGTGGTGGAGTGAGTCTGTCCGACTCTGTCGATCGCGCCACAGCTAGACCAGCACTAGACGAGGACTAACAGGCCGCGGGCGGCGAGCGCGAGTGACTTGGTTAGTTCCCTCGAGGCGGCCCTCAAACTGCTGCTTCACGACACTGCAGCGAGGGCAGGAGGTGACCCGGCTCCCTGCGCCTCCGTCGTCATACCAGCCAAACGAAGCTTTTGGTCTGCCAGCCAAAGAGGCTTTTGCCCCTTTGCCTTGGGGGCAGCGCAGCCTTTTTCCGCCTCGATTCGGGACCCAGCAGCCCCAGCAGACGCAAAACTGACCGCCCACCGCCAAGGCTTAGTCATTGCCGCTCCCCACTGGCTGTGCTGCCTGCCCGCCTTTTCTGGGGCACGCGTTTGCGTTTAATTGATGTCTTCGCTCTGCACGCTGCCTCTGACCATCTCCTCACCTCGCCTTGGAGCCACCAGCCAAACCTTCCCATCTCTGTCTCGTCTTCCTCCCCAACACAGACTGCAGCCGCCGTCTTGTTGCTCTAACTAGGACCCACAGGCTCGGCCGTCTCTCGTCTCCCTCAGGCGCGCGACTCTCCATCCCTCCGCGCCGCCCTCGCGTCCCTTCCTCACCCCCAGCTCTGACAGCAGCTAGACCCCAAGCAAACAAAAGTACACCACCCAACACCCCCATCGCGGACACGAACCAAGCCGTCATCATGTCCACCCCCATGTCCCCCGGCGCCGGCATGGACGAGGCTGAGAGCTCGTCGGCCTCCAAGAAGCCCGTCTCGTTCCAGTTCTGCGCCGAGTGCTCCAACATGCTCTACCCGCGCGAGGACAGCAGCTCGCGCACGCTGCAGTTCGTCTGCCGCACCTGCCACTACACGACCGACGCCGCCAACACGTGCGTCTTCCGCAACGAGCTCAGCAGCACCGCCAGCCTCCACGCCGGCATCATCCCCGGCATGGGCAAGGACCCCACGGTTGGTGCTGCCCTTGCCACTACCCAGCCCGCCCATGATGATGCTGCTACTACTGCTGCTGGTGGTGCCGCTGCCCTCCATCACCATGCCGTGCCTGCCACCGCCCGCTCTCATGCTGTCCTGACCCCCCCGTCGCCCCCCCTCACTGCCTCGGACCCGCCTCCCGCCGCCAACTCGACGGTCGTGCTCTGCCTGGTCTGTGGCGTGCCCGTCGTCTGTGCAGTCTGCCAGGACACCCACATGTACCTGCCGCTGTCGCGCTCCGACGACATGCAGGCTCCTGCCACGCCGGACTCGACCGTCGCGTCTCCGCCCTTCACGCCTTCGAGCCCCAACTCGGCTACGTTCGACTTTGGCGCCATGAACCTGTACGACGACGCCGCCATGTACGACTTTATGGCGGAGAACGAGGACGGCGACGAGGCGCAGCAGGCGGAGATGGACTAGGAGTCCTCCGAGCCTGCTCTGTAGCCTCTACACTGCACAACACAACGCAACACCCACCCATGTCCAAATACTGTACAAACATATTCATGCCCTCTCAATCTCTCTCACTCCTCCCCTTCCACGTCGGCGGAAGACAGCTCTGGGCAACCATGATAGCCTGGCAGGCGCGCAGAGGGTAGACGGACCACGGGCAGCACAGCAGTCCTGGGCCTCGTCGGAATCGGGCCTGGCGGGGTCCATTCCGACATGGCCCCTCTGGAAGTAATCTTGTCTTTACAAGTACCAAGAGTGCTGCTCGCTGACGACGGCTCTGTGCCGATAGCTTCCGCGTGCCACGAGGCAGTGTCAGTTCTGCCCAAGCGACGCCATGGTCTTTTTCCAGTCACAGCAGCGAACGGCCGAGACCGGAATGGTAAGCGACAAGCCCTCGCTGAAACTTGCTTTCGCCTCGATCGTTTGCCTTCTAACGGAAACCGTACCCGCCCAGAAACAAATTTATGTCTGCGTCGAGTGCTCCAAGCCGCAGCGCGACTAGTATCCGCGTCTGCGTGAGGAGCGCTCTTAGCATCTGCCGCCATGCTCTTGTGTCTCTTTCTGCCTCTCCCGGCGGAAGTCAATCTCGTTCTTCGACTAAAAAGAAGAAGAAAAAAACACGATACGAGACGAGACGATTAAAGATGGAGGTTCTCAACAAATTGATTTTACGACTCTGGCACGGTGTTGGGGCTCGCAATGGACTTTTCCCCTACCTTCAGGTCATGTGCTAGGAGGAGGATTTGTTTGTTTGTTCTCAAGGATATCTTTGTGTGCCCAGGGCATATTTCCCACGCTTTGGAGCGAAGCACAGCCAAGAAACTTAATCCCGCCGCCACGGCAGCCTTTTCGGGTCGAGATTCTACTTCTGTTGTTACGTCTCTTTAGTTATCTCTGGGTATTGTCTTGCGCACCAAATGCTACGACTACCTGGATTTTAGACTAGACCGGTGTCCCGATGGACACTAAATCCCATTCCGACCCATCAGCCATTGACTCCTTTGCGCTCTTTTGTTTGCGCTATCTAGGCACTCGTGATGTGTAACGTGAAGAGATATGTTACAGGCTCTGTCACCCTGGCGGGGAGAGCTGGATACGTTCTCTCGCTCCTGGATGCAGAAGCTTATGGGCGCTCGCCAGCCCAACTGTCGCCGCCCGGCTCCCGTGGCTCCCAATTCGGTTTCCTTGGGGGTTTCCAGGCAGCCCACCAGGCCGGTGGCCGTTATGCCTCCACCCACCCCTCTCCCCCAAGCTCTCGACATACGCAACTATGCTGCCCACCCCCACCACCACCCCGTGCTCTCTAGGTGTACATGGGCGCCATGGACAGGATCTTGCTCCACTGCTTCTTGCGCAGCTCGGAGCCGACGACGCCGTTGATGCGGGAGCCGACGGGGTCGCCGGCCTTGTTGATGAGGACGCAGGCGTTGTCGTCGAAGCGCACGACGGAGCCGTCGGGCCGCTGGCTCTTGTACTTTGTGCGCACGACGATGGCGTGCCGGATGTCGCCGCGCTTGACCTTGTTGGCCGCCGACATGGCGCCCATGCCCTGCGCGCCCTGGCCGCGCTGCGCCTGCACGACCACGACGATGCGGTCGCCTGTTGCGATGGTGAGGGGTCAGTCTGTGCTGCCTTTGGTGGTGGCGGTTCTTGTGGTGGTGGTGCGGCCGGCTGTTGATAAGGCGGCCAGGAGGGCTATGAGGACGGAGGAGGGGAGTGCTGCGCACCTATTGCGGCGTGCCGCTTCTGGCCGACGATCATGGCGCACTCGACGAGGGCGGCGCCCGAGTTGTCGATGCAGTTCAATATCGTCTGCGCACCCGCATTAGCCGACGCCCACCAATTGGCGGGAGGGTCTACGTCACAGAGGAGCGAGCCCCAGCAGCCACCTGCATACCTTTAGTTGAATCATGTTGGGCAATCCAGCCTCGGGCTGTGCTGCTCGTCTCGGGGGCTTCTCGTGGTGCTCCTCGCAAGCTCCGACGTCGTCGCCAAAAACTTCGCGAACTTGCAAATCCTGCTTAGGTCATCGCACACTAGAAGCAAGCTTCGAGGGGCGGTCTGGCCAATGGGGTCTGGCCATGGCGTCTCCACACACACCGCCCAAACGAGTCGCCAGGGGAGGGAGGGGAGGGGAGGGGGCCGCCTCTCCCTCCGCAGCCGACGGGCGCTGGCAGCTGCGCCGCGCCAGAGACGGCAGCGATGGGCAAGACCATGGCGGCTGGGGCTGGCACACTCAGCTCAGCCCCGGCGGCCGTGGCGTGCGTGCGTGCGTCGGCCACCACACGAGGGGGCGGTGATTGTTGGCACTGTCTGTACTGTACTGTCCTGGCCGCCTTCCCCCAAGCCTCGCCCGCCCAGTCTCCCCTTGTTGTTCGTCTGGTCCCATGTTCCTGTGCCGATGAGGGCCCAAGGCTGCTGTCGAGCCCGGCGGCCGTCCCGTCTTCTTGCGACCGCCAGGGGAGGGAGAGAGGCCCATGTGCCCGCCCGCTCTGGACCCCGTCCCGCCAATGGGCGGATGGCGCCGGGGAGCGAGAGGGCAAGAGGATATCGATAGCGGTGGTGGATCGGAACGACCCCATAGCGGTTTGCATGCGGGCCTCCATCGCGGCGTGCATGTAAACAACGGCCAAGCCAGACTCCAGCTGCCTTGCTCCCTCGGCCAGCCCCCCCGGCCTCCCTTCCCGTTCCGCCCTCCCCCAGCTGGCATTCGCTGCTTTGTCTGTCTTTTGTCCGTTGCATTTCCCAAGAGGGCGCATGCCGAGCACGGCCTCGCTCGCCGCTACCCAACAACAGCCCTGCGACAAGGACGGGACCCAGGCACCGCTTCCCTCGCCTCCCGCGTCGCTTTAACCTTTCATTTCAGACCGGCGGCTCCCGCTGCATGGACCCATGACGACAGCCCGTCACTCCAATTCAGCGCCCTCGCTCCCCCTTGGCCCCTGCTCCTGCGAGCCTTGGTCCCGACCCTCACTCTGCGCCGCAACTCGCTCGCTCTCTCCTCCCTTTCATCCTGCAAACCCCAACCGCCCCCCTCTGATCAACAGCAGGGATTGTTGTCAGACGGGCCATCGCGTCCATTTGGCTTTGGTCTCTTCTTTTTATCTCTCTCCCCTTTTTTTGTTTTCTCTCCCTCTCTCTCTTCTTCTTCTTCTTCAGTCTCCCGTCATTCGCTTTATTTGCTTTACCTGGCTTGCGCGCGCAACTCGGGCTCTCACTCACATATCTTGTTTCGCCCTGGCTTCGGGTGGCCGTGAAGGCTCGCTCACGCAAACTTTGCGCCCGCTTCAGCCGCCCGTCGCATCCGTGCCAATTCGCCAATCCCGACTGGCAATTGTGGCGACTCGATCGGCCGGCGGAGCCCAGGCCCGCCAGCAGCAGAGGCCACGATGCCGCCGTCCAAGTCTGCCAAGAAGCAGACGCTGACCTTTGCGCGGTTGGCCGCCTACGATGACATTCTGACCGATGCGCTGGTCGATCACGTAAGTCGGCCTGGTGCTGCCCCGGGACTGCTTCTGCGCTAGCTCCTGGAGGGCGGCCGACGCGTGCGCGGGCTGCTCTGTGCGCGGCCAACCTCTTCTGCGACGACGGGCTGCTACTGACACAGGGCTGCAGACCTTCTACTGGACCACAATTCCCAAGAACCGGCCCTCGTACCATGCGTCGCGCGGGATCAAGCAGGACGAGATCACAAAGATCATCCAGCGCCATGTCATCATCGAGCAGGACGTCAAGGCCGCCGAGGAGAAGCTGCTGGCCACCGACGGCCTCAAGAAGTTCTCCAGGTCCCTGGCCACGCCCCAGGAGAAGGAGGACTTTGCCGCCCATCTCCGCCGTTACCTGTCCATCTACCTGCCCGACTGCCCGTTCGAGGTCAACGCGACCAACCGCTACACCATCTTCACGCACGAGGCGAGCGTGACGGCCCGGCGACTGATCCGCAAAAACGAGACCATCAAGGGCCTGTGCGGCATCCAGGTCATCATCACCCCCGACGAGGAGGCCCAGCTGTCGCTGCGCAAGAAGGACTTCTCGCTCGTCGTCAGCTCGCGCAACAAGTGCACCAGCCTCTTCATGGGCCCCGCCCGCTTCGCCAACCACGACTGCGGCGCCAACGCCCGGCTCAAGACGGCCGGCCAGGCGGGCATGGAGGTGCAGGCCCTGCGCAACATTGAGGTTGGCGAGGAGATCACGGTCACGTACGGCGAGAACTACTTTGGCGAGAACAACTGCGAGTGCCTTTGCAGGACCTGCGAGCTGGGACGCGTCAACGGCTGGGCCGGCGAGGACGACGGCGCCGCACCGCTGGAGAAGAGCATCGAGGAGGACGCCGCGCCCTACTCCCTGCGCCGGCGGAGGCGCGGCGACAGCGCCGGCCGCGCCCTGTCCAGGACGCCCTCTGTCACGCCCGACATCCGCCCGCGCATCCCCAGGACGCGGTCCAAGATGCACCTCGCGACCGACAGGGCCTCGACGGCCGACTCAAGCGCCCTCGACGCGCCCGCCGCCGCCGCCGCGGCGCTGAAGCGCAAGCGCGGCTCCGAGATCCTGGCCACGCCGCCCGGCACGCCGGCCAAGAAGCCCAAGGCGGAGCAGCACCCCGCCGGCGGCCCGGGGTCCGTGGCGCGCGCCCTGAACAGCCCGCCGGCGAGCTCGGCCTCGTCCCAGGCCAGCCGCCAATCGTCGGTCTTTGAGGGTGCCGAGAACGCAGACCCGCACCTTACCGACGCGACCACGCCCGAGGGCAGCAGTCCCGACATCGACGCCGATCCCGCCAAGCCGTTTGACCGCCCGTCGCCATCTGTAGTGCAGCAGCAGAGCTCTGCGCCGCTCATACACTCGCCGAAGCCCGTGCATGCCAACCGCGCAATACAGGTCCTCAAGCAAGAGGACGACTCGTCTTCTTCTCCCATGGCTGTCAGCGCCGAGACTCTTGCCCATGCGAGGGACGGCGCCTCCGCGCTGCCTACCCCGGAGTCTCTGGCCAGCTCACCATCGGAGAGCGTGTCGGACGCCGCCAACCTCAAAGTCGTGTCGCCTCTGATGCCGCCGCCCCCAAGGCCGGCAGCTCTCCAGACGGGCCCAGCTACACCAACCGAGGACGCCCATGCCGTGGAGAAGCTCGAGGTCATTGACCAGATAGCCGCGGAGCACGCAGAGGCTCTCGAGAAGCTCCGCGCCAGCCAGGCCCAGGCCGCAACTGCGGCCACCACAGGCGGCGTCAAATCGACCATTGAGTCGGACGCGACAGCAGCCAAGCCGGAGACGACAGCCCCGCGGGTCCGCAAGAAGCGCGGAGGCGCGCGGCGGGGCAGCATCGCCGCCGCGAAGGCAGCGGCCGCCGACGCAGACGACGACGACGATGACGCGCCCTCGTCCCCGCCGGCCAAGCAGCGGGTGCCGGGCGACTACACGCTGACGCCCGTGCTCCTGTCGGAGCCCATGACGGCGTGGGTGCACTGCACCAACTGCGCGACGGCCTTTGTGCAGCGCGACGCCTACTACACGCGCGCGTCGTGCCCGCGCTGCGAGCGCCACAGCATCCTGTACGGCTACGTCTGGCCCAAGACGGAGCCCGAGGGCCCCAACGACGCCGAGGAGCGCGTGCTGGACCACCGCACCGTCCACCGGTTCCTCGACCCTGAGGACGAGGCAAAGGTCCGCGGCAGGGCGCCCAAGCCCTCGCTGGTGAAGAAGGCCGCGGCGGAGGATGAGGAGGAGGAGGAAGAGGAGGAAGAGAAGGCGGCGGCGACTGCCAAGGCCTCGGGCAAGACGACCCGCAAGGCGCCCAGCAAGGGAGCCGCGGCCAGGACGGTGACGGTCAAGGCCATGTCCAAGACGACAACGACGACGACGGCAAAGACCGCGGCGGTAAAGCCCGGCGGCAAGCTGCAGTTCAAGGTTTCCAAGACGAACGCGTCGGGAAGCAGCACGGCCAAAAAGAGCAGCGCCCCGAGCGGCAGCACAAACATCAGGAAGACCATCGCGGCGCGCGCCGCCGCCGCAATGCTGACCAAGGGCGGCGGCGACTCCTCGCCCTCGGCCACACCCAGCCGCGCGGCAACCGTGGAGACGGAGACGGAGACAGAGGGCGACAACGACGACAGCGGCGACTTTGCCGACACGGACGCGGACGGCGAGGGCGAGGGCCGCCACGGCCAGGCCAGGGCCTACGGCGGCGGCAGGAAGTCGATCGAGGCGGTCTCGCACAGCGTCCGGCGCAGCGGCCGCACCTACAAGACCATGGCCCAGTCCGTCAGCGCCACGTCTTCGTGAGCGGAGGTGGGCCATTTGGGCTTGCTGCCCATCACCATCTCGCTCTTGTTTCAACGTCTTTCTTATCTGCTTTTTTTTTTCTCTACTCCCATCTCGATTTTCGGACATTTCCATGACTTCGTTGCCTTTCTTCCAAGCTTCTGATCACCCTTTTTCTGATCCTTGTTTGTTCGAGATATCCATGAGTCTGCGATTTATTCAGAGGCACGCCGTCGGAGGAAGAGGTGCGCGCTTCTACTTCTCGGAGCATGCAACCGCTCGCGCAAGCGGCTAGCCGGACGGCGCACGTGACGATGGTTGGGGGAAGGAGTCGCGTCCACGATTGAAACAATTATTAATCATGTACATTACACGGCATTGAGCGTTGTTCGCATTACCCTCCTCGTCGGTCCTGCCGCAGCCACATCAACCAACCCAGAGTTCGTTTTTTTACTGCATCTTCTTTGGCGGGTGAGACGCGTCCTGCCGCTGCGGCAGGGGTGCACATAATACCTACAGCAACAAACAAAGACTTTTTAGATGCCCTCTCTGTGCTGTGCTGTGCTTGCCTTGCTTGTCCGTCTTGGTACGCCTGTTCTCGCGAGCATCGACCGCGCACAGCGTCTGGACGAACCTGATATCTGCCCTGTCCAAGATTCGCAATCCATTGGCAGCGGCCCAGAATACTCCATGTCGGGCGGGATCCGGGATGCTGCAAACGAGAACAACGTATCGTAGCCTTCAAAGACACGACCCTCATCCCCAGGCCCATCCGTGAAAGCACTGTAGTTCTGGTTTTGTCAGCCACGGGCCTGGCGGCTTAGTTGAGACCCGTATGTAGACGATTTTCGTTGATGAAAACGGTGCAGCGCTTTTCCCCTTGGATATCTCGGTTCCACTGCCGCGGTTCCCCTGCCCGAAAGGGCCAAAATAAGGTTCTCCACAGACCTGATCAACACCCGGGGCGCTCTCTACCCGCCGAATCCCCACATCCTGTCTCCCGGAAACTCAATGGCTCTGGTCTGGACTCGGCCACGCTTCGCTACCGCGGTATTCGGCTCCCTGCCCTCCACTCGGGCTCTGTAAGCCTGGCCGACACGTCCCAATTTTCGCGCCGATTCCGTAATGAAAGCCTACCGCGTCTGCCAAAGACCAGCCGGCGAAATATGGCATGCCATTTCAGCGATGGGCGGGGGGCGTTGGCTTAAGCGTTTCCCCCTTGTTCCAGGGCGGGCACCCCATTCGCGAATCCCACCAGCACACCAGAACCAGGCCGATCGACCGACCCTGACCCAAGCGACCGAGCTTGGTCTATTTTCGCAAGCCATTGAGCGCGTGCCTGCCGAGAAATTCCCCCGCTGATCGAGCTTGGTTTAGGTTTGCCGATTCTCAGCCAAGTTTGATTTTTCCTTCCTCGTCACCATCCACAACCATCTCCCACGAACACCAACCTCCATCGCCAGCCACCATCAACCGCGATCTCTCATTACCAATCTTTCCTATTGTTCCGTCTTCCATCAACCCACCCCGCCAAAATGCAGTTCTCCATCACCTACGTCTGCCTGGCCCTGGCCGCCTTTACCACCGCGGCACCGCTTGAGCGTCGCCAATGCAACATCCAAAACGGCGGCACTTGCAGAATCCAGGTCAAGCCGGTCAACGCCGGGACCATCTGGTATCCCGGCGCTCCCGGAAGCGGACAGGTTATCAAGGATGCTTTCGGCAAGATTTTTGGTTAAACGAATCGCCAACGGGTTGTCTGTTAAGGGCTTTAGCCAGGCACGAATCCGCCTTTGCTATTCTTGTTTTCATCTTCTTCTTTTCTTCTTTTAATTATCCGGCAACCTGTCTCAGCAGGCCATCAGCGAATCAATCATCGGCAGCTCCAACGAGCAAACCCATCTCAGCTTTTCCTTTTTTTCTTCTCTTTCCTCAACGTTAAAGTCAGCGTCATTTAGCGGGTTTTTAGCATTCTAGCGGGGTTCGGATAGGTTTCAGCGTGCATTTCTTTTTCTTTTTTCTTGTTTTGGTCTCTTGGGCTAGTTTACACAATAAAAACTGGATTCCTATCTAAAGGCTTTCTGCATCCGGGCTTACAACGGCCGACTGTCTTTTGCACCAACACCGCTCTGTGACTGTGCGCCTAAAAAGCCTTTGCTCTCAGAGTTGGGTTGATTCAATTTCCTCTCGCGGCTTTTGTAACTGAAGCAGTGAACTGACAGCAAAGTTACGAGACTTGATTTACTGAACGAATCTCCCGTGGTGCCAAATTTCTGGTCCATTACACGAGGCAGTCTCTTTACTGATCACTGAGTTATCGCCAGCCGTTGTGCAAGGCCACTTGTTGATTTGAACCACCAAGCCCACAATCCTCGCTCCGCCCCATCGATGCGGGTTAGTGCTCGGCTACAGCCATACTTCTGTTGGCTGGTCCAGCCCCATAAAGATATTCCACTTCTGGCTTGTCACGGCTGCATGAGACTCGTCTCGATAACGAGAGACAGAAGATTCAGGTTATCCCGATCTCCGGGCGTGGTTACATGCTGTGTGTGACAGTTTCTGAACTAACTCCCAAACAACCTGCTGTCAAGTATCCGCGAACGGTCTGAAGGGAACATTTTGAAAATTCACAACGCGTCCAAAACAAAGTCCGTCTTCTCAGGACGTGAATATCCCTCTGCCATCTGCTCTCGGCTCATTCAATCCCGAGTCCATTCTGTCATGTCAAATCCTTCCGTCCTGTATCGGCGCCACAAAGATGTGGAATCCGCTCTACGTCTAGCTGCAGTTGAAGGCAACACGCATGCAGGCGGTGGTGTCATCGTTGTCATTGCAGTTGTTGCGGTAACCCTGGTCGAGGTCTGTCTTGCGGCCCTTGTACCTGCACGCGTAGTTGTTGGCATTAGCCTTTGAAATATTCGAAATGATCAAAAAAGGCAGCAAAGCTGGGAGGTATGTGGAAAAGAGAGCTCTGCGTGAGCTCATGGAGCCATGCCTTGGCCCGACCGTGGCAATCGATCCGGAGAACGAAAAGACTCACCAGAAGAAGCCGCGGGGAAGGCGGTCATCCGGACGGTTGAGGGTCAGCTCGATCGTGTACGGGAGCTGAGACTTCCAGCTCCACTGGCCCGAGGCCGGGAGGAGGTTGTCGTTGTCCGAGAGGGTGCCCTGTGTTTTTGCCAGGCGGGCAAGGACAGTGTCAGCAGGCGTGCCAAGGTTCCGGGGATGTGCGAGTGCGGGATCACAGGGCGTCGACGAACCAGCCAGCGGCAGTTGCTGTCGTACAGCGCGGGGAGGTGACCGATCGGGGAGTGGGTAGAGAAGATGGACAGCTGGCAGAAGCCGGGTCCGGTGGGGATGCAGAGGTGCGAGCCCGGAGTGCGCTGGGCAGAGGCCTGGCCGGCGACGGCGACGGTGATCGAGGCGAGGATCTTGAAGGGATGCATGGTGGATGTGGTTCTTCACAAAGATGCAAAGGAAGGATTTCTGCTGTTGATGTGGGCGAGTCGATCTTTTCTGGTGGGTGCGGTTGATGTTGTGCCGAGGGCAGTTGCTGTGGTTGAAGTTGGAGAGAGAGAGAGAGATCGAGTGTTTGATTGAGGAAGGCATACAGGTTTTTATATCACAAACAGGTCAGCTCAGAGACGGTCTGTTTGCTCCCACATGATGTACCTTCCTCCGCTTGTACAAGAAAAGCCATCAGACACTGAGCTATCTCGTCTTGCTCTTTCCTCAGATCCTCCTGAGATCGCCCTGAGGTTGACGGATCGGGACGATTGAAGGGATGATGTCGGGATCTCAACCCGGAAAAGTCACACAAAGGGAGGGTGTCGGAATCACAATCCAGCACATGTAGCCCAAGCCTCGGAGCAAGGGCACATAATCCCTGGAGCAAGGTCCCTAGAGATGTAGAATCCTACTGTCACTCCCTTTCGACACGCACAGCTTCGCAGTACTTGTTTCCTACGATTGCCTGGCCAGTCATTATATCTATTCCTTTGGAGATCTCCATGGTCTAGGAGCTCAGGCTCATACCAACACAAATCCTATCGTGCGTGTGAGATAATGCTGCTAGTCATCGCGAGGTGATGTTCTGTGTTCTGCTCATGCCGGCACTGATACTTTGGATCTCTTGATTGGTGCCTTGGTGGTGCCTTGGTGGTGCTTGCGGTCTCTCGGCGCGAGCTCTGGAATGTCGGTGCCAATTATCACGCTCAGGTGATGACAGAACGCATAACGAGGGCTACGCAGCGCCTCGCTTGGATGCAGCCACGCCAAACGAAAGAGTTCTGCCTTGTGATTTCCATTGGCACATGCTAAAGGACGTGATTCTCCAACATCACTCCGCCCGGATACATTGACTGTTGCCAAGTACAACGGGCGCCTACAGCGAATAGGCGCCCTGGGCTGCGAAATGCACCAATCGGGCCAATAGAGGGCCGGCAAAAGCCTAACCCCTTGTATTGCTCATCCCTTACGTATCCCTTGGGGTGGGAGTTCCCCGCCTGTCCCCTGCTCGTTGACGGCGAACAGGAAGGGTGCAGGAGAAATGCGATAAGAAAACACGATTTGCTGTGATGGTAGGTCATTCATTGCCATGGCTCACGCTGTTGATATTGGGAATCTCAAAATGGGCTAATTAGTCGAAAAAGGCGATTTGGCCATGGTGTGTAGGAATATGCAGCCAGCCTCGTGGGCTTCACGCCACGAGCAGCAGAAGCCTCCATCCCCTCTTCAGCTTTTCTTTCCCTCAGAGTAGAATTTCAGAATGTTGGTGACATCGTCAATGTAGATCTGCTCGCTATCGTCTGGCTTATTCATTTCCTTTTGCGTCGCACTCAGACGGCCGCCCACCACGACGAATGGGGCGCGGCACCTGGCCTTGCCAAGGCGCCGCTGCTTGCACTCGGGGTCGGTCCAGGCCTCAAACTCGAGACTATAGGTCCCTGGCTGCAGGAACCGGAGGCGCTTGAAGACGAACCAGTATTGGAAAGCGTTTCCAGGAACGCGCTTGTTATCGTAAAGGTCTGGTCCTTCGAGATAGTCGCTCAGGGTGTATTGCCGTGGCGCGGTGGAGGGTCCTGCGGTTTGGGACTGCTCTTCGGGGTCTTTAAGAACCACCTTGATGTGGAAAGGGGCCTGTTCGTTCCAGTCTCGAATCCCAACGATTATGGGGACGTCAAGGTCCTGGCCGATGAGTACAGTCTTGGGTCCATGGACGTAAACATTGATATCGAAGGGGTCCCAAGTGCCTCCCATCTTGATTGTAGCTGAATCGACGGAGTTTAGTGTTTGAGTAGCCGATGCTTGGGTATCAGTCTTTTGATGGAGTGAGAATCAAGTTCTTCTAGCCGGGAACAAGTACGTTTTAGAGCTTACGGGGTTTGAGTTTGATTGTCACAAGTCCTTTGTGATGATTAACAAATTTAGTATTCCCCAAAGTTGAAACTCTTTGAAAAAAGGGAACAAAGAAGTGCGATCGGCGGTACTGTGCCCGAGGCCTGGCGGTTATCGATGTCTTTGTCTAGCTTCCAGAAATAGATGCCGAGACAAACCACCAAATCGACCAACTGCCTAAAGTGCGGGTACCTGAACTCCTTTTCTATTGCGGCACAAGCCAGTTAGTGAATCATGTGGCCAGCGCCTCGAGAAAGCGTTGCTTTATTCCAGATCTTCGTTAGCATGCGGCTGATTGATGCTCTCGGTTGGGGTGATATTCTCGTCAGCCAGACTTTTCAAGGAAGGGAGTCACGGCCCCGTGCCGCCTCAGAAGCTTCGTTTGCTGCTGCACGGCGCTGCCTCTGGGTGATTGCCAGAATAGAATAGTGGACTCTGCCCTGCAAGCTTAGAGCTCTTCAAGCAAGCATACGACCAGATAACCACAAAGGAAGAACGATCAACAGTGAATGGCGTCTCTCTGGATTGGGCATGGAGAAAAAAGACGGTGTTTATTGAAGAGGCTTGTCGTGCACTCCTGCGCCCCTCTGAGCGTGAATTGACCGTAGTTGCCTGTAGGTCCAGCCGGGGTTTCCCCGATTGAGGTGTGCCGCATCACGGGATCCAACAGTCATTCACCTCCGACCACGTGCATCAAGCAGCATGAATTGCATCTCGATCACGCCATGGCGCACGTGTTCCGCGTTCCAAGCTCCTGCACCAAGCAAGCCTGGGTGCCGCCTATGTACCTGCGGGTACCTACCCCCCCAAGCATTCGGGCTGCATGCCAATGGGCGCAGCAAGAACACGACAAAGCCCACACATGAAATCGAGCGGACCCTACGAACGCCCCGAGGACAGTCACTAGCTGACCTGGTAGAGGTCAGGATCTTCGTCTCTCCTACGCTCCCTCCTAAAATCTACCGATCTTGATTCCCAGCCAACAGAGCTGGTGTCCATGCAGAGATAGCTGATCGGACCCTGCAGCCCACGATAACGAGCTTGCCGCTTCGTAGACAGCGTAATACCTCTAGCCTGCTCCTTGGCAAAGGAGACCTGATGGACATGCGCCGGACCAGGCACCTCCCGACTGGACAAGCAGTCTTGTCCTCGGACGACTGTGCCGATAGATAATCATCTAGTACAGCCTCCCATTCCGAATACTAGGAGCTTCCTCCAGGCCCGCCATGCGCCGAGAGTGACGCTGGCCCACCTCTGTCCCATGGTCGGCCTGGCTCCGCACCAACGACAAAGGCGGCAACTGCCCACCACCCAAGCCCCCGTCCACGGCCAGAAAAGTCACGAGCTCGTCTGCGGCTTGCGTTTGGTCACCCCAAGATGCGACCCCCCCCCCC
>PYSQ01000300.1:27846-40563 GCA_003049435.1 Nakataea oryzae
GGGGGGGGGGGGCACAGAAACACAAAACACGGTCACCTGGACTTACCGAGAACCTCAGGCTCGGCTTCTTCTTCCAGAACCGTGATTGGCTGCGAGTAGCCCTTGGCCAAGAGAAAGCTCTCGATCTGGTTGTCTCGAGAAGTGAAGTACCAAACCTCGATGCACAGGTAGTAAATGCCATGCCAGGTGATGCTCATGCCCGGGAAGGCCACGTAGAAATAGTCCTGTCCGTCAGTGGGGACGGGGGCCGAGGGGGAGCAACACAGGCGCTGGCCGACTGATTGGAGGGGCTGTCTGATGCTAGGCACTTCAGGACTCGGGCTGGCGTCGACAGCTCTTCCGTCCGCATAGGCAAGGCTGCAATGGACTTTGACGGACTGGAGGTCGAGTCCCGCGGCGTTGACGGACACCGCCACAGGCGGCAGCATCTTCCCAGCGTTGGTGTACCGCCAGGGCTGGACGACGAAGTAGACTGCCCGCGTCTCATATGCTGACGAGTCGGACATGGCAGAGCTTGTTTCTCTTGAATACTGCTATAATATCCAATGTAGCGGGGCTGGTATGACGGAGCAACAACGATGGGGGTAGGAGCGAGGGCTTGGTTATTGCGAGGCCGAAGGGCTTTGCGAAGGTAGATTTGTCGATATATCAGCCACCCTAAAAGGTAGGAAGAAGGGGTGTGTGCTCTGGAGCAGGCGAGAGGAGGCTGCTGTGGTGGGGATTGGATATACTCGGGACCTGGAGACGGTCGAGGACGACGCTTTTATATTTGACAAGATGTTGTGTGGCGCGGCCCATAGTCACTGCGTTGGTGATGTCCAGACTGGTTGGCTCCATTGGTTGCCTTGGTGGCGTATCTGGTTCTTGCAGCCTTCTTTGTTACTTGACCCGTGAATCCTTTTCAGTTGTTGCTTCTCCAGCGCCGGAGCCAGTCGGTGGCCACCTATGGTGAGTGGCTTGTGTGGTCAACAGGCATGTGTTGAACAATCTTGCCGAAAAAGGGGTAGTCCGCCGATGTGACGCCCGAGCCAACGCAAAGAGACCGTGATGCCAGGACACGGGTGTGCGGCCAGTGACAAAGGAAGAAAAGAAGAAAGAAAACCGAGCAGCGAGGCTTGATGACCGGAAGGCTGCCCTGGCCTGGGCGGCTGGATGTGTGGCGCCGGGAATAGACGGAAGAGTGTATCTTGGCGTCCAAAAAGAGTGTCTGGCCCCAGAGGGGAGGCGAAGCGGAGAGCGGGGAGCCCCCCAGGAAGGACGAGGGCCGGATGGACGGGCTTGCGGGGCTGGCAGGCCCTGAGGCTCTTCTCTTGGTTTCGGGAGTGGAGGATGGGCGTCGACGGGGGGCAGGCTCCGAGGAGGAGGCTTCTCGATGTGAGGCGTACGATCGATGGGGTGGCACTTGTGGGTATCAGGTAGAGCGGTCGGAATGTGGTTGCTGAACCTCTTGTGCAACAGCGCAGAAAACACCCGTCCTCTTTGCTCAGTCGTTCGTGTGGGTGGAGGGCCTGCGGCAGCAAGTCGACCGGCCCCCGTCACCACCTCCTCGCCCTCGGGCGCTGGGCGGTAGCATGCGTTTATAACCGGTCAAGGGCGTTGCTTTTTTCGTCACTCTCCTCCTCCCCAGCCAAGGTGTTGGGCCCGCGATCCTCGCCCCCCTGGGGGAGATGAAGGGCAGCGTCTTTTGTCTGTGGCCGTTGTCAGTAGTGGAACCAATGGAACCTTGCGGGAATCCACCAGCAAGCCCCCCTGGCCCCGTTGGCATGCGTCAGATAGGCAAGGAGACAACCCCCGTCATGGCGCCGGCATTGTTGGGTTGGCCCAGGGCGAGCCGCCGCGGGTGGGGGCCGTCTTCCCGCATGCTGGGGCGATCTGCTTAGCGTGGCGTGGCGGCCGCGAGCAGGCAGGCAGGCAGGCAGGCAGACAGACGGGGAGGGCTGGATTACCGCCCTGGAGCCGCGTCCGGAAATCCGCGTGGCCCACCCTCCCATTCGAAAGTCTTGGCTGTGTGGCCTGGCTGGCCGCGATCGTGGGCGCCGCGAAAAGGGAGCAGGGGTGCGGCCATCGGCGGGGGGGTAGCATCGATCTTGCAGCGCAGGAGGAAGAAAGGGAATAAGAATCAAGAAAGGGAACAGAGGGGCGCCCGCGGAAACAAAAGAAACGGGACAGGGGGGCGCTCGGGCGGATGTGCTTGAGGGCCAGGCGCCGTGGCCATGGTCCGAAAAGGAAGGGGCAATGCAACCCACGACGGCGAGAGAAGGCTGGGCGATGGTTTCCAGATGAAGGGGCCGGGATCAGGGCTC
Source organism: Nakataea oryzae (assembly GCA_003049435.1). Lineage (NCBI taxonomy): Eukaryota > Fungi > Ascomycota > Sordariomycetes > Magnaporthales > Magnaporthaceae > Nakataea > Nakataea oryzae. The sequence goes on from PYSQ01000300.1 coordinate 30,150, forward strand.
GAGAGAAGGGTCCCCCAGAAGCTCGGAATTCCTCAGCACGCGCATGGATTGGCCAGCAGGCATTCGTTTTTTTTTCTTTCTTTTTTATCTCTTTTTATATTTTTATTATTATTCCGCGTCCACGGCACCGTGTCACGAGCATAATGTTTCGTCGTCCGTGTTCGAGCATGAATGGAGCCTGAGCCTCGGGCAGCAAATCCGAAAGCATATGACGACCACCAGAAAGCGGCACAGTCGAGGTTCGCGGCATGCAGCCCAACTTCACGCCTTGCCGGTGCTCCCGACCAATGGCCAAGTACAGGGAATCCCCTGGCCGCTTTGGGGACTGGCAGGCGTCGGCGCGCGGCTCCCTTCTGGGCGAGCCTTGCCGCGATGGCTGAAGCAGGTGATACCGTCTCTTCCCATCCGCCGACGGCCGCCAAGAGGCGCCTGCATGATCAGTAATCGAACAAATAAAAAAAAGAAAGCGAGAAAGCCAACGGGCGCCCACTGACAAGCTCGCCAGGGGCCCGGCGCGTGGGGAGCAGCGAGGAGTGACGGAACGCCATGGGCCCCGGGCAGGCAATAAGGCAGCAGGCAGCCGTCTGGCCTAGCGATGTTGAGATCTGCCGGCTGCCCTGGCATCCGATTGCCCGTCCGAGCCTGGCCTCCCAAGACAAGAAACCCAGGGTTCCGGTAAGGTGCAACCATGCAGCCCTCCTCCCCACCCCCAACAGAAGGCCGCCGCCGCGCGCATTGGGGAGCCCGCATCCCTGTTTGCACCGACGACAGCGCACGCCCGCCCTGTTCTTCAGGGACCACCGATTTGCCTATTTGGACGTCATCCTTGCATGCACAACTACGCAACATCGCCGAGATGGGACCCAACAGGACGCGCCGATCGCCTTTGCGCTCCCCCACCCTCCATCTCTGCTTTGTTTGCCCGTGCGGGCGCTGGCGATCCCAGAGCCTCGCTCGCCCTGCCACGCTCCTCCCCTCAAATGTGTGACGGACAGGCACCCCCAGACTGTTCGCGCAGTCGACCGTGGACCCTGGCGCAACGCGATGGACCACGAGACCCATGCTCCCCCAGCCGAGATTCTGTGCAGGGTGTGTCTGGAAACGGGGACGAGCAGGCTGTCTGACGATTGTTTGACAGCCGGGCTCGGCTGTGGCACGAGGGAGACGCGATCTGATCGTAGCTTGCACGAGGCAAAACAAGATCTCGTCTGCAAGACCAAAAAAAAAAAAAAAAAAGCCAAGGCGGAAAGCCCCTCTCAAAAACCCTTGACCTCCATAGACGATGCCGCCCATCAACGGCATCCAACTGGGGCCCGATCTGGAGACCACTCTGGGTAGCCAGCGATCACAGGGGTCCAGTGCGCGCGCTGCGAGGCTGCTACGGATGTGCCAACCGATAGCCGTGCCGTCGCGTCAAGAATAGTTGCCTGGGGGGTAGAGACTCGAGGTCACCACTCCTGCACCCACAGCCCTGGCCTCTGGATGTGACGTGGGGCCGCTGGGGGGAAGGGCTGCAGCAAAAAACGGCCAACGCATCCCAAAGGGTGCAGGGTTGCAGCGACGACGTCGTAGGCCAGCAAAGGTCGGCCAGCCCCGGCAACGACAGCCCTCCGCCCCCGGCTTGGCCGTTCGCGATGCGTGCTGACGATGAGGACACCACCCACCCACCCACCCAACCCCCCGCGAGATTTGTGCAATTATCGTACGATGCCCACGAGCGGCCCAGGGCGGCCACAAGACGTGCTCGCCGATTGCGGGCGCCAGGCGATCAGGTGGCATGTGGGAACCATCGGGACTGATCTCGCACACGCATGCCGTGCTCCCCCAGCCTTGGCGCACCCTCTCTATCTTTTTTATTCTCTTTTTTGGGATAGATCGCTGCTGAACCAAGTAAGCTTCACTGCGTGATTGGACGACGGCGGCGGAACCGGTTCCGCTTGCCCACAGATCCTGACGGAGGGATGAAGAGCGCCGTCTCCGTCGGGACAAGGCCCATCTCAACTGGCTCCTGGCTCCTGGCTCCATGGGCAAGCTGCCTGCCGCCACAACTAGCCACCTAGTTTTTTTTTCTTTCTCGTCCTGCCACGAAGACCTGTCGGGGAGATTCGCCCAGCTGAAGAGAACCCCGCTGGCCCTGTATCGGCCCGATCTCTGCTGCCCGCATCGACTTGGCAGGCATCTGTGCGTGTTTGATATCGCCCGTCGCCGCCTGGCTGCCGCGACCACAGAGCAGCGCACCGCTCGTTTTGCTGCCCTTCCCCGGTCCCGCAAATCCCCGCATGCCTCGCCCGACCGGGCGTGACGGGGCAAGGGCTCGGCTGCCACCCTACCTGCACGACGCGTTTGGGCCGTCCTGCCAGCCGGCGAGGGTGTGTGTGTCCCGTGTGTGTACCGAGATCCCTACGACATGGTTTCTACATTCGATCGTGGGCATGCCAATGTCACACAGCACGGGCGCGTGCGCGCGCCCACACCCCCGCCCTCCTCCCCTAGGGACCGCCGCGGAGCGAGCTCGCCCAACGGGTCCCACGGCGGACCACACCTCGAAGCCCCCTCGCCCACAGGCCCCCCCGTCAGACGTTGCTTGGTACCACGAGGTACCTGGCCATCGTCACGGATGCCAAGCATCGCCGCCCACGGCGGCAGGGGGGTGTGGAAGCCATGCAAGTATACCTGCGGGGGAGAAAGCTGTGCAGGCTCCCCCGTGGCCCCATATCCCATCCAGCGCCTCTCATCTCGCATGCCCACCGGATCTCGACCCAAGCCGCGCCACAGTTTCGAGGCACATTCCAATCCGCAAGCTGTACTTGATCTGCGTCGTGATACGCGCCTTGTGCGCGCCTCCTGTCCTCTGGTGGGTTGCTAATTAAAGCGCATTTCGTTCCTACCGTGTGATGGGCCTGCCGAGCAGCCCAGCCGCAGACCGCAGCTTGAAACGCCCGCTCCACAGCACCAAATCCCATGGAACGGGTGGTTTATCGCATCTTGAAGAATCGAGCTACCGCGCCCTATGGCCGAGCATTCTCTTTTTCTTTTTCCATTTTGTATTTTTTTTATTTTTCTTTTTCTCCACTACGAGCCCTTGTCCCCGGCTGGTGGCTCACCGGGCTACTGGGCGAGGATGCTGTACCCCTTCGGTACTCAGATATTAGAGCTGACGTGTCTCCACGTCGGCTTGCTTACTGCGTCGAGATGTGCCGGGTTTGGACTGACCGAGTAGGGTCTTTCCTTTCTTTTTTGTCTTTCCTTTTGCTCCCAGCTTTACAGGCACGAGCTCTTCCCAAGAACAGCTACACCGGTTCGATATTTCGTTGCGTGGGCCTCTTTTGGCTTCCACATGCATATTCTCACAAGCACCGCGCTCTAGTGGCTGTAAGACTGCAGGGGAAGCCCTGTAGCGACATGTCGGGCGAACCTTTCGATCCAGAATCTATGGTACCGTATCAGCAGCGAATGAGGGAGATCTCCAGAGGCTATATGTCCCCGAGCTATCTCTCGATCTTGATCCCGACCTCGACTGGCTACTGCTGTGCAACCATGGTCTAGATTAGCTTCATTACACGCCCCAATGGGAGTGCCCAGCAGCCATTCGTATTTCAAACAATGACCTGATTTGCTTCAACATGCACATGCGGCAGCAAGGAGGGAGTTTGGCCAAGGGTTGAGTGACCTCCTTGGACCGGACAGCAACAAATGAACCAAGATGGGCCCAGCGAGGAAAAAGAATAACACAGCAGCCACGAGCTCATGTGCGTTGACTCTCGGTAATTGTGATGCCACGATTCATCACACCAACGCCGACGTTTAATTACCTGTCCAGACAAGGCCAAAGCAAAGAAGTACGTCCAACAGATGCAAAAAAAAATGGCCCCCACACACCATCTCGGAAAGAGGAAACCACTTCGGGCAGTGGTATCACAGTAGCCCGCAGGCGTATCAGCCCTAGCTCAGATCTCGAGTCCCATCGACCGGGGCTGCATGCGCGTTTCCGGCCTGCCCCGGCGCGAAACATCCCCACTTGCCACCCTGGATACAGCCCACACAGCCCATGCGAATAAGGGTCCTCGGCACCATGCTCGAAATGCTCAGGGTCGGGGCTGGGTAGGGAAGACGGTGGAGTTGTTCATATATAGGGCCCAAGGGCTGCCTGAGGCGGTGTTGAGAATTGGGAAACGACTGGTTTCTAGAGCGGTATGGAATAGCTGCCTCTAGGTCGTCAGGCAGGGAAATTCATTGGTACATCGATCGAGGCCGCAGGAGAAAACCAGATAGAAAAGCAAAAAAAAAAAAAAAAAAAAGATCGGGATTGGACGAGTGATGGTGGGTGTGAGTGCAGAATGCCCAAAAGGAGTTGTGGGCGGGGAGTCAGCAAAGATGGGCATATAGGGCCGTGGATCTGCTGCCACTCCATCCACAAAGCGGGCTTAGCTCAGTTGGGAGAGCGTCAGACTGAAGTTACACTTCGGACATCTAATCTGAAGGTCGTGTGTTCGATCCACACAGACCGCATTCTCTTTTTGCATTTTCTTTTGCTATGCCAAGGCGACCTTCAGTTGACCCTCCTGCAAGCAACCCTGCCGGGCCATCTAAGTACACGCACCACCCTCCATGCACCCAGCGACACATTTAGTTTGTTGCCTTTTTTGTTCTTGGCGCTCTTGGCCATATGCTACCTAGACTGCGCAGTCACTGGATGCTTGCCCACATTTTGGGCTGCCAATCTTGGATCGCACATGAGGATCGCGAAGGCAACCCACCCTGCTCTATCAAAGCCGTCAACAGGACCTCGTGACCTCGACTTCGCGTGACGCACGATTAGCTGCGGCTGGAACGGCGACCGACCGAGCATGATCGCCGGTCTCTGCCAGGCGCGCAGAGATCGGAAGTGAGACGTGGTGTATCCACCGAGCAACTGTGGCGGCGAGCTCGCTTTTTCTCGGCTGCCCCGTTGCTCACGCAGTCATGGCCGGGCACGTCACGGGGTTGGCTGGCTGGCTGGCCCGCTGTGAGGAAATGCAGCGCAGGCGCATGTGCCGCTTGGGCGCCATCGTGAATGCAAAACGAGTGGCCACGGATCAACGGCGGCTGCCAGAGAAAAGAAAGACACAGGGCTCGGTCCGAGGGGCGTCTTTCCCGCCGGGACTGGCAGGACGAACCGAACCCCAGGCGACGGGCGGCGCTTGCAGCTGGCGGGCACCGGACCATTGGCTGAGGGCGCCTCGGGAGGGCGCTTCGGGCTGAGGAGGGGCCAAGCGCCGCGGCAGCGTCCCCCCTTGCAGCGGGGTCCACCCCCCTCGCCACGTGCCCTTGCAGCCAGCCAGTGCCAGGAAACAGCGGCCTCGCAAAGGAGAGAGAGAGAGCTGCCTTGCAACCACCACCACTGGATGAGCCGCCGCCGCCCACCAAAAGCCGGCAGTCGGTCGGGCAAAGCTGAAACGAGCCCACACACCTCTGCCGCTGGCCGCTGGCCGCTGGCCGCCCGCCGCCCTGGCAGCCAGCAGAGACGCAGCATGGCCAGTCCGCCTGGCTCTCTGGCCGTCCCGATTTAGACAGACGGCGACGGGCGGGCGGGTGCGTCGATGCCATGATTCGCAGTGACACGCTGCGGGTTTCTGCCAAGCGCAAATCTGCTGGCGTCGAGGAGCGCCCCCGGCTTGGACCCCTGGAGCGCCGCATTGAGTGCTCCTCAACAGTTCGCCGCACGCTGCTTGCTGGGGGTGCTTAATTGCCTCTTCATTTTCGGGTACTGTTTGCGCGCTGCTCTTTGTTCCGTCCTTGTTCAATCAATCGATCGATCAATCAATCAATCTTCTTTGTCTTGCTTCTTTTTTATTGTTTTTTTTTTTAAATCCCATCTCCTTGTGCCGTCTGTTCGCCAGCATCCTTTGCAGAAAGAAAGAAAAAAGTCTGCCCGTGCGTTCTCTCATCTGCGACGCCATGAGCAGTTGGGCCCTCTCCTGAAACCCACGAACCACCCACAGCACCACTGCCGCTCCCACCACGAACCACAACCACACAGACGCCCGGCGACTCTGGCAGTACGCGACGCAACCATGAACAGCTTCCCGATGCTCCGCTCCAGCCGGAGCGAGGCCAGCCTGCGCCGCAAGCCAACGGCCCCCGCACAGGCGCCCGCCGTGCCCAGCATGCCCAAGCTCTTCGGCCCCAAGCCGCCAACACCACCACAGCAGCACCCAGCCTACGCCAGCGCCGCCATTGGCCTCGGCATCCGCAACGACGCCCGGCCCGCCCACTCGCCCGACGACTTGGTCATGGACGACGGCGCCTCGTCCATCTACCCCGACTCGGACGCATGGAACGACGACTACGCCAGCCGCATGCTCCCCAAGGCCGTCCCGCCGCTGCCCCTGCAGATCCCCGGCCGCGGCGCCCCGTCGCCGCCGCCGCCCCAGGGCACGGTCCAGCACCACGCCGAGGTCCACGCCCAGCAGCACACCCACCTGCAGATGCGCGCCCGCACCTTCACGCCCGTCGAGGTCCCGGACCTGGCCCGGCCGGCCACCGCGTCGGCCACCCCCGTCTCGCTCAGCCCTGCCACGCCCACCAGCGCCGACGGTGCGTTCCCGCCGACCGGCGCCGCCACCGATGAGGCCTCCGCCACAGACCCCGCGGCGCCGCCCAAGAAGAACTTCTTCAAGAAGGCGGCCGGCGACGCCGCCCTGTTCGCGGGCGGCCTCCTGCCGCACCCGGTCGAGTCGACGCGCCACTACAGCATCATGCGGCACTCGGGGGCCATCGTCATGTACCAGGGGCCCGAGACGTCGGTGTCGGTCTCGGTCTTCTCGGACGGCCCGCTGCCCGAGGACCGCACGCTCTGGCTGCAGCAGCGCGGCTTCACGGGCGACAAGGGCATGAAGCTCAAGTCGCTGGTGGGCGCCACGGGCTCGTGGATCAACGTCACGCCCGCCGAGCGCGCCGCGCCCGAGGCCGTGCCCGAGGGCGACGAGCGCGCCTTCCAGCGCGACGTGGCAAAGTGGCTCAAGAAGGCGGCCAAGGCCGGCGGCAGGGTCAGCAAGCACGCCTGGCGCGAGACCCACGTCGTGCGCATCCCCGCCGCCGCCGAGGACGGCTACTTTCGCATCATCCTGTGCTCCAACGGCGCCGGCGCGGAGCAGGCCTACGGCAACGGGTACGGGAACGGCTACGGCAACGGGTACGAGGACGACTACGGCGCGGGCGTGCAGTACTACAAGAAGAAGGTGCTCTGCTCCAGCCCCGTGTTCCGGGTGGCGAGCGCCAGCACCGACGTCAGCATCCTGCGGGGCGCCAGCGTCAGCACCATGCCGCTCGAGATGGGCATCAAGGTGGCCAGCACGGTCGGGGTCGTGTACGTGAGCAAGTACACCAAGCCCGTGACCATGGCGGCCGGGGCGGCGCAGGGCACCGTGGCCAAGAAGGCGACGACCTTTGTCGGCAGCAAGGTCAAGCACTCGGCGGCCATCGCAAAGGCGGGCAAGATGGCGTACCAGCACTCGGGCATCCAGGGCGAGCTCGAGGGCGCCAACGCGCGCTACCGGGCCGACGGCCACGCCGCGAGCCGCTACGACGCGCTGGGCGCGGACGGCGGCAGCCGCATCTTTGGCGAGGACACGGTGGGCGCCGACGACGGGCCCGAGGCGCCCTTCCCGCTCAAGCTGTCCGGGCGCGTGGTGCGCGGGTCGGCGGCCAGCCTGACGAGCGGCGCGGGCATCCCGACGGCCAACCTCGACGACGTGCCCGAGGAGCTGCGCCAGCGCCTGCGCGGCGTCTACTTTGGCTGGGCGTGCGTGGCGGCGTCGGGTGGGCGGCGCAAGAAGCCGCTCGACGAGCGCGTCGACAACGACTGGCACCCGGCCATCATCACTGCGGGGCCGTCTGCCACGTCGCGGGCCGGCGGCGGCCAGGTGGCCGTGGTGGCGGCGCGCTCGTCCGTGGCGGTGCACCTGCTGCAGGACCTGGCCGGGGCCGAGTTCTTCGACGTGCGGCTCAAGGTGGTGCTCATGGGCTACCTCCGGCCCCGGCTGGCGCGCGACACGCCCGCGGCCAAGCAGCAGCAGCACCTGGCTGTGGACGCGCGGCTGGCGCGGGCCAGCCTGGCGCGCGAGTGCTGGCAACCGGGCGTGGCGCGCGACTTCATCCGCGAGCAGAAGAACGCGCGCACCGTGGGCGACCGCCTGCTGGGCGCGCGCGACAAGGCCCAGATGCAGATGGACCGCGTGCCGCTGCACCTGCTGGGCGTGCGCACCGAGGCCTCGGGCCTGATGGACCGGGCGCACGGAAACGGGGGCTACTGGATAGCGAGGGGGTGATTCTGTTTTTTTTTTTTTTTTTCTTCTTTTTCTTTTGCTTCACACTCGACTTTGGCCCGGGGAACAGTCTCGGGGTTTGGCCTGCCTGGCTGGTCCTCAAGGCTGTCTTTTTTTTTCTTTTTCTTTTTTTCTCCAACTTGTTTGCACTCGATTTAAACCCCCGCGCAGGGCGTAATGTTTGGGCTACGGCATTTAATACGGGCATCATGATGGGGAGCAAGGGAGTTTTGCTGGGTTTGCTTTTTACGCATGGGCACATGGAGTTTTAGCTAGCGTTCACGTCTGCATCTTCCCGGCGGGCCAATACAGTGAGCCTTTGGCCTTGGCGTCTCAACCCTCTTTTTGGCGTTTCCAAGTGGGTTAGGGTTGGCCTGCAGCAGCACCAGCAGCGGCCTGGTCGGCTTAGGGTGGTCCACCGCCGCCTGCAGTGACGCAGCGCCACCCCGCCGGCCACGGGCTGCCGCAGCAGGGGTCTGTCTGCCTGTGGCGGACTGCAACGGGCGGTGCGGGGCACGTCGAACTGGCGGCGCGTTCATGTCCTTGTCGTTTCTGCCCGGCCTCAGGCGTCGACGTACGTGAGACCGCCTCTGCCAGAGGACCACCTATACCCAGCGCTCAGAGCTGGCATGACGCATTCCTCGTCCTGACCACTTTTCCCGTCCCGCCAAAGCCTGCACCGTCCACCGCAGCGTCCTCCCTTCTCTACCCACCTCCCCCAGCCCTGCGTCCCAGCACGCGGCCGACTCGCCCAAGATGCAGTCGGGAATCTCTGGCAAGTCCCCTGCCCTGCCTGCTTGCACGCCGCTTCTCCTGCTAACACCGGCGCCCGCCGCCGCCCAGCCTCGGAGGAGCTCAAGGCCCGGTTCAACGAGCTCCTCTCGACGCCCTCGCACTTTGCCCTCATGGTCACCATCGACAAGGAGACCATCAAGCCCGCCGGCTTCCTGACCGACCCCAGCGGCAGCGACGCCGCCGCCTCCACCTCGGCCTTTGAGGCCAACCTCGACCGCCTCCTGGCCCCGCGCCTGGCGCCCAACCAGGCCTCGTACGTGCTCCTGCGCCGCGGGCCCGCCTCCGCCGCCTCCGCCGCCTCATCGGGGCCGGCCCTGGTGGCCGTGACGTACATACCCGACGCGGCGCCCGTGCGGCAAAAGATGCTGTTCGCGTCGACGCGGCTGACGCTGACGCGCGAGCTGGGCACCGAGCACTTTCGCGAGTCCATCTTTGCAAACTCGGCCGACGAGCTGACGCCACAGGGGTTCCGCCGCCACGACGCCCACGGCGTCGTGGCGGCCCCGCTGACCGAGGAGGAGCGCACGCTCGGCGAGGTCCGCCGCGCCGAGCAGGAGGCCGGCGCCGGCACGGGCGTGCGCGAGATACACCTCAGCAAGAACATGTCCATGCCCATCTCCAAGGACGCCCTGGCCGCCGTGAAGGATCTGGCGGGGCGGGGTAGGGTGCTAGTTATGCTGGTACGGGCGGCCTTTTTTTTTCTTTTTCTTTTCTTTCTCTTTCTCTCTTTTTCCTTTTTCCTTCTCTTCTTATCCTGCTTCCTCTCGACGGTGCTGACCCACCCACACAGAAAATCAACCCCGACACCGAGACGGTCGAGCTCGTCCCGTCGTCGGCCTCGCCCTCGTCCATCGCCGAGCTGTCGGGCGCCATATCCGCCACGGAGCCTCGCTTCACCTTTTACCGCTACGCGCACTCGCACGCGGGCGCGACCTCGGACCCGGTCCTCTTCTTCTACACGTGCCCGGCCACCCCCGAGGGCGGCGCCCGGGCGTCCATCAAGTTCCGCATGATGTACCCGCTCATGAAGCGCGCCGTGCTGGCCGCCGCCGAGCAGGACTGCGGCCTCGCGCCCGAGAAGCGCTTCGAGGTCGAGGAGCCGGCCGAGATCACCGAGGCCGCCGTCCTGGCCGACCTGCACCCCCAGGTCGAGGAGAAGAAGACGTTCAGCCGCCCCAAGAGGCCTGGCCGGTGAGATGGGCGTTGTTTGGCTGGAGGGGCGGGATTTTTTTGGTCTCTTCTCGGCTTGCTTTTCACACACACACACACACACACACACACACACACACACACACACACACACACACACACAC
>PYSQ01000301.1:733-40538 GCA_003049435.1 Nakataea oryzae
CCCCCCCCCCCCTGGCTGCATGCGCCTGGGTGGGATTTCCGACAGGAATTATGGGGCACTGAGAGTCGCAAGAGATGTTGTAGAGCCATTCTTTGCAACCCACGAAGCTGTGTGGGCTTTGTAAGCCAAAGAGCTGTCGCAACTAGCTGCAAGGCTTTGAAACAAAAACCTTGATACTTGCCTGCACAGAAACAAGAGCACAACAAGCCGGAAGCAGGGAAAGACGAGACTTTAACAGGCAGCTCAGCCTCTCCTACAGCCTTGCACCATCTTTATTCACGGCTGCCGCATCAATTGAATGGTGTCTTCACTGAGCTCAAAGTCTCTTGAAATGATCCTTATCGGAAAGCGCCTCGCGGGGACACAATGATAATTCCGGATGTGTCCCTACGCATAAATCGCGAAATCCAAGCAGATCAGGTACATAACCGTGGTAGAAGGATGTACGAGAAAACCGAGGAAAGGCGGGCCAGGACGGTGTTAAAGAAGCTGCGGTGGATGCCCGATTCTACCAGACGGCTTGCCCCTATGCCGAATCTGGAAGGAACAGCGGCGCGCCGTCGGGCGGTACCTTCCCTATGGCAGCGTTTCGAGGATGCAAAATCTCGGCACAAGGTCGGTCGGCAGGTGCAGAAGCATCGTCGACCACGGCCTCTTTGACAGACACCCCCCATCATCAGAGCTCCATCCCGAGTGCCGCAGAGGCCACGCCACATCTCGAGTGCCACCACAACGAGCACCTTTCCTCCCGGCAACGACGCCAAGGACCACCTCGCAAGGTTGCAGCGGGATCCGTCGCCCGTACAGTCGATATGGCGGAGGTCGAGAAGGAAAGCACGCCGGCCGACGACCGCACACCCGCCGTGGCCGAAGCGTCGCCCTCGTCGTCCAGGCAAAAGCAGCGCCAGCGCGGCCACTACCAGCACGAGGGGTGGCGGCGGGAACATCACACACAGAAGTCCCAACCGCGACCTCGGACTACGAACTGGCTGCAGCCAGGGCACGACGACGAGGACGACTGGGAGCAGCGCAAAAAGTCCCGGCCGGCCGGCAGCCTGGACTACGACCCCCAAGTCCGCCGCCGAGCGCTGCAGCGTGCCCAGCACCACCAGCGAAATTATGTCCTCGAGTCCCTGTTCCGCTCCATGGCCATGACGATCCGCCTCGACGACTTCAGCCCCGAGCACATGCGCAACCGACGAGGAGACGCGGCCCAAAACGGCGGCGGCGCGGGCTCCATCCCTGTCCGCATCGTGTTGTTCGACGACGACGACGACGACGACGACGAGTACACGGGCCCGCCGGACCGCAGCCTGAGCGCACCGCTCTCGTTTGAGCCCATCCGGGGCAGCGCACACGGCTACCGCGAGACTTGCGGCGGCGGCGGCGGCTACGGCCCCCCGCGCCAGCAAAAGACGCGCTCCGTATCGACCACGCTCGAGACGGCCGCCTCGGCCGATGGCGAGGACGGCGGCTGCCTGGCGGGCGAGCAGGACCTCGTGCGCGAGGCCCGCCGCCGCTGGGGCATGCCGGACCTGGAGCTCGCGGGCCCCGGCTCGTCGTGGGTCGTCGCCGAGCACGTCGCCGAGCACGTCGCCGAGCACGTCGCCGAGAGGTGGAGGCTGCGCCACCCGGACCGCCCGCGCGGCGCCGCCTCGGACGACGAGGCCTGGATGGCCCGGCTCGAGGGACAGGCCTACGACAACCTGCGCTGGAGGGAGGGCAAGGTGCCGTGCCCGTTTGGGGCCTCCCACAAGCGCTACGAGGCGCACAAGCAGGAGCAAGAGGGCTGCCTCAGCCTCAAGCACAGCTGGATGTGGTGAGGGTTGGAAGCCTTTTCCAAACATGTTCAGAGACAATGGTCGGGCATTCACATTCTTTCGATGACGCTCCTGTCAGACTGGACCATGCTGGGGTGCTAGGGCTTCATCTTGGGAGAGATAGGTGCGATGCACAAGGCGGATACGGACAATAGCCGGGTAGCCAGCCGTAAAGAAGCCCTGCCTTTCCCAGAGTCGGTGGCAGACATGAGAGACAAGCATTGTTCAAAGCATGCACGGGCTGCAGTTGTCTACAACAGATTATATTGTACGGGATTGATTACATGAGAGAGTGGTATCCGTGTAAAGTATAGTGTGACGGCACGTCAGGCTGAACAGTCATTGCCTTCGTTCACCCGCACAAAGCAAGGCCAGCCAGAAGGCACAAGAACAAATGAGAAACAAAACCACGAGAAATGACGGCCAGTTGCATCTCTAGGCATCCCGTGGCCGCGACCACAAGCACCCGGAGAGAGGCGAAGCACGCCACTCTAGTTGAAGAGCTTTATGAACGTGCGCTTCCAGGTGGGCATGGCGGCGAGCTCGGCCTTGTAGGCGTTGATGGCGTCCCAGTCGAGCTCACGGCGGCCGGTGTCGATGTCGATCTGGTCGATCCTCAGGCCACCCTCGCGCTTCCAGAGGTAGCCGCAAAGCCAGAAGAAGAGAATGACGGGCACCGTCAGCCACTCCTTGAAGAAGCCCTCGGCATCGTTCAGGCCATCCGTTCCGGGGGGAGCAATGGCGGAGAAGAGAGAGGCGAGCAGGACCAGGACGCAAAGGACCAGGCCGGCGTACGAGCCCCAGACACCGAAGAAAGCCTGGAAGGGGATCTCGTCGACGCTACGGCCGTTGTGCTTCCAGGCGGCACGGAAACGGATGTGGGCCAGGCAGACGGAGCCCCAGGTGAAGAGAGCGGCCAGGCCGGACAGGGACAGAAGCCACTGGAACACAGTGTTGGCGCCCTCGTTAAGGGTCAGGAAAGCTAGGGCACCGCAGAGGATGTGGACTGCGACCGACGGGAGGGGACGGCCCGACTTGTCGACATAGGTGAAAATGCGGGGGGCGTAGCCCTGCTGGGCGAGGGCAGTAAGGGTGCGGGAGCCTCCGTAAACGCACGAAACGCCGAGGGACAGGACCGAGACTAGGATGATGACGTTCATAAAGTGGTCGTAGCCGTTGAGGCCGGCGTACCTGGCCGCCAGCACGAAGGGCGAGGTACCCTCAGCATAGGGGTCGTCGGCGTTGAGGAGGTTCTCATCCTTGGACGAGATGAGCAGGCCAACGAAGAAGAGACCGAGGATGTAAAAAAGAGTGATACGCCAGAAAACCTGCTTGATGGCACCGGGGAGGGCGCGGACGGGATTCTTGGCCTCGGCGGCAGCCAGACCGACCAGCTCGGTGCCCGAGAACGAGAAGGCAGCAGTGACGAAGACACTGCAGAAGCCGCGGAAGCCGTTCTGGAACGCACCAGGGTCGTTCCAGTAGCGGGTGCCGTGGTACTGGTCGTACTCGCCGCCAGCGGGGCCGCCACCGCAGACAAGGATGACAGCGACGATCATGAAGATGACTGTCGGGCATTGGTGTGTTAGCTCTCAAGTCTCCTGGCAGCCAGGGGCAGTTTTGTGCAGGTTGACGAACCGATGGCGGCGAGCTTCAGGAACGAAGACCAGAACTCCTCCTCGGCGTATCCCAGAGTTCCGAACAGGTTGATGATGATGATGGCGAGCCAAAAGACGATGATCCAGACGGCCATATGGACGTTCTTGGCTCCGGGCCAGTAACCGAGCGTGAGACTGCAGACGGATAGTTCGAGAGGAAGAACGCAAGCCCACTATGAAGCGTCAAGGCATCATTTCGTCAGTCAACTGTGGTTCCGACCCGGGAAAGGCGTGGCTTCGGATTGGCGCTTACCTGCAGAACGTAGTTCCAACCCATGGCGAAACCCCAAGAGGGGTCAATGAAGCGGACCGAGTACGTGTAGAAGCCACCGGAAACAGGGTACATGACAGCGAGTTCACCAAGAGCGTAGACGACGTTGAACATCATGATACCGATGATGGCGAAGTCGATGACGAGCGAAGCGGGGCCACCCTTGATCAGGGCAGAGCCGGAACCGACGAAGAAACCGGCACCGATGGAGCCACCTGGACGGGGGAAAGCAGAAATGTCAGCCGGCCAGGCTCCAACTCTCGCGGAAGAGGAGGCAAGACGTACCAATGGCAATCATGTGCAGATGGCGGGCCTTCATGGTGCGGTCGAGCTCGACGATGCCCTCGCCCATGCTGCGCTTCTTGAACGACTCAAGGTTGAGGCCATTGCGGGTGTAGAAGTTCTCCTCGCGCGCCGGGGGGCCATGGTCGACTACGCCGACATTGTCCTCGGTCTTGCCGCCGTACGTGGGCAGGGCGCCCTCGTCGACCTTTGCGACCTTCTCGTCCGACATGGTGGTGGCCGAGCAAGTCGCGTCTCAGTCCCGTTGTCGTGGGGTGGAAGGTGGGTGCTGTTCTCTGGAACAAACAAGACGATTGAAGCCAGGGGCTGCCCCACGGTCGACTTTGAAAGCGACGGGAAAGAGTGACGGGTGAGGAGAGAAGGGAGGGAAAGGGACGGGAGTGGAGGGGGACGGGGCGAGCGCCGTATTTATGAACACGGCCGATCGCCTTGCCAGGCGGCCGGCGGCGGCGCGTCCGTGGGGAAGGGAAGACGCTCCATGGTATGCACCGCACCACCGCACCACCGATACCGCCGCTGCATGCACAATAGGGCTCCCCAGCGGGCCCATGCAGCCAGCACCAGACGGCCGATGGCGACGAGAGTACCCAGCAGGGACCAGAGATAGGAGGACGGCCGGGCCCCCTGCCCGCATCACAAGCATTCTTGGCGCGACAGTTTGGGGCACCCCTCCGAGACTGGGGACGGGGGCCCAGTAGGGGTCAGCGGAAGTAGTGCCGCCAAGAAGCCCTCGAACTCTGGAGGGAAGGTCGGAAGGCCTGGAGCTCTTGGGAGGGAGGGGCGACATTGGTTGACGGGTAGGCAGCACAGACGGCCAGCCAGGCCATCGAGAGGCGTCGTGCGGGAAGGAGAGAGGGTTGGCGGCCAGGGGGGTGGTGTGAGCAGGCCGTCGAGAATCGGGCGCTGAGTGGCCTGGTGGCCTGGTGGCCAGCGCGGGCGGCGCGTCGCATGCATGGAAGGCATTCCGTTGTTCTACGCCGCCACGACCCCGCCAGCCGACGGCTGGGCGGATGGGATTGGCATGGCGAAGCTCCCTCTCATCCCATCTGGGGCACGCGTGCCTCAACCTGCGGACTGGCCGAGCAGGATGCGATGCGCACTAGGCCCGTCTGCGTGCTGATGTGCGCGGCGATAGCAGCAGGCCAGCCAGCCAGGCAGACGCCCCCCCTCCTCCATCCTTCCTCTCCCTTTTGCCTGTTGCCGGATGGCGCAACATGCACGCCGAGCGCTTGGCTCCGTATCGAGCCCACCCAGCAATACTTCCTTCGGCTCGGCGCCGAGACGCTCGGCTCCATTGCCCGGCCTGCCACTGGTGGGCGCGGCCCAGCCGGTGCAACTCTGGCGACAGCCAGCCTTGCTGGACGCCAGGCCTGGTCAGGTGGCGCCGTCCCACCCCCTTGGCCGCCGCACCAATCGTGGAGCGCCATGGCCGGCTCGCCAAATGACCCTGCCACTCCTGCCCACCCCCAGGGACGGGCCAAGGCCACCAAGGTGCGACCAGCGCCAACGCCTCTACCCCAGGTGGGCAGGTCCAAAGAACCACCAAGACTTTGTGGATCGCTTGCCTATCTGTGCCAATTTTGCGCCTCGGTGGGAGGATGGCACGTCTGGGCGCCCTCATGCCGCGGCTTCAATTGGACAGGCCGTCCGGTGGCCAAAGATTGGGCGGCCAAATTGGCGTGCCCAGAGGGCTGCCCGCACCCACCTGTCGGTAGCCGCTTCTGGACCAGTCGCGTTCCAGTCGAGCTCCAGCGCCCGTGGATAAAAGACCGGAGCAGCGAGGCAGCTTGGCGGCCCACCCACTCCTTCGCGAGCGACTGGTTCGCCGCCCGCTGCTGCCCACCGTCAGATAGACACTCGCGGAGGGAGCCCCGTCCAGTTGGTTGGTTGGTTGCCGTCGACTGGGGATGCTGACATCCGCCATCGCCTCTTGATAAATGCCATCAAATGGGTGTGCGCCGGCCCCCGTCGATATCGGGCATCGCAGATAGGCGGCAGCAGCCGCTTGGCGCTTGTGATAGCGGCCTGGCGGCTCCCTGTCGCTGGACCAAGGCCGCCAGTGCGTTAAAACAACGAGTGATCTGTGCTCACCCTGCGACCCCGCCAGACGTACCCGTAACTATCCTTGGATCCTTGGAGCGAGCGAGCGCAGTGGGCGAGTGGGATGCCGTGGGCCGCCACCCAGCCCCAACGGGGAGAAACACGCGCTCCACTGTCTGCCCTGCCCGCTGATAACGGTGCGGCGAGCGACTGGCTGGGCCTGCCCGACCCCGTCCCGGCTGCTTGGGTTTGTTATGTGACGCACAGCGGCCCAAGAGCTGCTGGCCGCCTGGGCTGTCACGCTGCGGCGGGCGCCGTCGATCGAGAAGGTCGCCGGTGCTTGGAAAAATGCAAAAAGAAGACGCGAGATCCGCCACATCGGATCGGTCGGCGCCATGCCACGCAAAGGGGCAGCCGTTGGACGCCCAGGCGCCTTGGCCGCAGCGAGCATGGAGAAGCGTCGATTGCCGTGCGTGGAGCAGCAGCCGTCGACGCCGGGCGCTATCGGGCTTGGAGAGGCCACCTGCCCCTGAACCCCCTGAGAACGGATATTGATCAGGACGACAGCTTGGCTCAATGCAAGGGCAGGCGGGCGTTGGCCTCGAGCGCGGGACCGACGCCAGCAGGTCTGGCCGTGCGTTTTGTTTTTTTTTCTTCTTTGTTTTCGTTTTTGCGACCGAGCGCGTGAGCCTCGCACCACAGGCCACGTCCCCGTGCCCGTTTCCCACCCCCAGGTCGCAGCGTATTCTGGGGAAGCCGGACGCAGACAGGCAATCGCCTGTGGATTCGGGCCAAATGTGAAGGAACAGCCAGCGCCGCGTGGCAGGGTGCAAACCTTGACAAAGAGAATGGCATCAGCGGCGCCCCCAAGTCTGGGGGAGGGGAAGGCGCCAGCGGCCTGCTGCGAATTGCAGCCCGCTGATTTGTCTGCCGTGCTTGCCGTGGCAATCGCAATTGCAAACGCCAAGCGGCTGGACGAGCGTGGAACGGGGCGCACGACTCGATCTCGTCGGTTCGACCACTCCGTCTCCATATCTCCATAGCATAGCATGGCTTTGAGCCAACAGCCAGGCCCCGCCGCCGCCTCACACATTGCTACATACCACCTACTTGGAAGTGTCGGCTGCCGGCCGCCCACCACCTGCCTGCGCATCGAGCCGGGAAAGGGGCGCCCGGGCGAGCACATGAGGCCATCGTCAAATAGGCAATTACCTAGGTCCTGCCCCAAACGGGAATCTGCTCACGCTCTAGCGCCGATGGTTTTGGTCCAGAGCGGTATCGCATGCAGGGCGCAGGCATAAATCCAGGCGTTATGAATGCCACGGCCGCACCATGCAGACCGACCACCACCACCAACAAAGACAGAATCCACAGCTGCTGACGAGCCAAGGCGCCAGGGTGCCGTTGCCCCATAGTGCCCATGCATCTGCCAGGTAAGCACAGGCGAGCAATCCGCCCGCCCGCCCACTGCCCACCCCAGCTCTGTCTGTCTGGCCCACCGAACCGCTCCCTAAACCCTGCTCAGCAGCACCTCCTCCACCTCCCACCCGCCCCCATCCGGAAGGAAGGCCTGGCGGGACGTCTCCTGACAGAACAAGGTTGCGGGGGGACATGTGGGCCGCGATCCAACATCGCTTCCTCCAGCAGACGCGCCCTGCCACACTGCCCGTACGCCACGTCCCATCTGGAACCCCGCGCGCCTGACCTCCTGCCCCTTGCGACGATGCCAATGCCAGCTATCTGCGTTCAGCTGCTGCCGTGCTGCCGTGCGGTTCCCAACCACAGGCCACAGCACGTCTCGAGCCGCGTCAGCCGCCCGTTCGGCCTCTCCGCTGCCTCTTCACGTGCCGGTCCAGCGTCGTCTGGCCCTTCTCGCGCTTCGCCGGCGCCTCTGCCCCATCTTCGGCCTGCGCCTTGGGCCTTTCAGCGTCGTCGGCGAACTCGCCGTGATCGCTCTCCTCTTGCTTCAGCATGCCCGTCGTCTCTGCGTCGCCGTCTCCGGCAAACAGCTCCCGCCATGAACCGTCCAGAACCCTTGGGTCGTCTCCTTTGAGGCCGGCATCGTAGGCCTTCTTCATTGAGCTCATACACTGTGTTCCCTGGGTCAGCTCCAAACAGCCTGCGATCCCATGGGTTCCGGGACCACTCACAATGCGCCGTCTCTCGTCAAAGTCGAACATTGGCGTGAAATATGTACCTGGCTGCCCTGCGCCTTCGGCCTTGACAGCCACATTGCCCATCTTCCCCTTCTGGCCAGCGCCCGATGCGTCCACGAGAACAACGCCGGCCCTGCGCAGCTCCGCCTCGGGCGCCTTCCACGGCTCATATATGTACTTCTTGTTCAGCGCCGCGAGCTCGGGCACCCATTTGCGTATAAAAGCTCCCTCGGGATCCCACTTCCGCCCAAACGAGACGGGGCTGTAGCAGCGGAAGTACTGCGAGAAGAAGGCCGTGCAGCTGAGCCACTGCCAGTTCCCCGCGTTGCAAGAGGGCTCGTGGTCCAGCAGCAGCTCCTCAAAGACATCGAGACCGCGCTCCCACGAGACGTAGCACCCACCCCTCGTCAGGAAGCAGGCCACGCTGTGTCGGCCCAGGTGGTGGATCCATCCCTCAGCACGCAACTGGCGCATCAGCGCGTCAATCCAGGGGAAGCCAGTGCGTCCGCCCTCCCACCTCCTGAACCAGTCCTCAGCCAGCGCCGAGTCGACATCGTACGCGAACCCGCGCGTGATGCTGGTGCCACCCTCGAGCCGCGACTGGAGATGCCATGGCACAAACCTGCAGTGCGGGTTGCCCGCAGTCTGCCCAAAGACGTCCCCGATGGCCGCCTGCGCCGCAAAGTACATGTCTCGGAACAGCAGCTGTCCCGTCAAGCTCTCGGGCGGCTGCGACGCTCCTTTCTTGCGCGCCTTGACGTACGCTTCAAGCACGTCCTGGACCCGGTGATAGAAAAGCCGCACCGACAAGGCGCCAAAGTGCAAAAACGGTGACAGTAGTGTCGTCGATGGAGGCTCAAAGCGGGCTGGGCTGGTTTGTGGCTTGCGGAATGTGGCCGTGTACTCCTGGTCCGCCATCAGCTCGTCCAGCCGCCGAAGCGCCAGTGTTTCCCCGCCTTTGTGAGGCGTGGTTGCGGGTGGATAGCCCAGCTCCGCGAGGGTCTCGACGGCAAAGTCGCCGTTTGGGCCTGCTATTGCGCCAACTCCGCCCTTGCCGTAGGTCGATTCCTCGCCCTCACTCCGCCACTTGGCGTTGATGTCGCCCGAGACGGCGGTGTCTGGAAGATGCTGCTCGAAATCGACGGGCATGTCGCCGGGGTCCGGCAGGCTTTGCGGCGCCGGGATGGGCCGGGGGATGGGCCCGACTTTGGCTCCCGCGTTTCTCAGCTGCGTGATGGACATGGTCGGCTCGCCCCCGTTGGCGGCCACAATGCTGTCGCTATCCCATAGCGTCCGGCCGTACCGCGTGATGACGCGGACGCCGGCATCGCGCGCGGCCTGGCTGACGACTGCGTCCCTTTGCCTGGCGTACGCGTCCGTGTCCTTCTCGAACACGAGATGGGTCACGTCCCAGGCCTTGAAGAGCTTGGGGAACAGCGTCTGTGGCGCCTCGCGCAGGACGAAGAGCTTGGACCTTGGGTTCAGCCTATTGATGGAGACCGAGAGGTCGTTCTGGCAGTCCAGCCTGTGAAGCAATGCGACCCGACGTGTCAGCCCCGCGACGTGACCGCGATTGCCCGGCTCCCGATTTGGACCTGGCCCCATGAGAGGGACGTGGAAACTGACAGGTATTGCCATCGATTCAGCCCGCCTCTGGCGCGGTACACGTAGTGAGGATCCCACGTAAAGATGGGCCACAGGGCTGCCGGGTCGAGGTCCAGCGCCGCTTGGAGAGCGGGCGAGTCGTGCAGCCGCAGGTCGGTGCGGAACCAGTAGATCACCCGCGCCGTGCCCATCCCGACCCCCTGCTGTGTGTGTGTGTGTGTGTGTGTGTGTGTGTGTTCGCCCTTGAGCGGCGGTGTCTGTTTGCGTGTTGCTTTGCTGTGCTGTGCTGCTACGCGCGCGTCCCCCTCGGTTCCGTCCTGGTCGGGCTGTCGAGGTTTTCCTCCCCTTTGGTCGTGCGCGTCATCGTCTGCTTGCCGACAGAGTCAATGATGCGGAGCGGAGGGCGGGCTGGAAGGGCTAGAAGGGCCCAGGCCCGGCTTGGACGAAAGAAGCAAGGTCGCGATTCCCCCCCCGCAGCAGCGACCGTGCGGGCCTGCGGAAGCCACATTCTTGGCCCGCGCTTGGCGCCTCGAGAGGAGCCCCGAGATGCCGCTTGCCAGGGAGGGTGGTCCGCTATCGCTATCCACATAGGCGCTCTCTGTCTGCCCCTAGCGAGGAACTTTACTGGAAGCTCGTGTTCTCTGGTAGGGCTGATGGCGTCCGTTTCTGATGGCGTTTGAACAATCAACCGTTGTCATGTGTTGGGGTTAGGGTTATTGATTCGTTGCCTCGTGTCAAGATTCCGGCCTGGAGAAGTAGTTATGACAAAAACCATCTTGCCCTTGATTCTCTCCTAGAGTGCAGTCCTTTGCTAATGTTTAAGGATATCTGAGAAAGACGGCGAAAACACCTGTTCGTCAACTGGACAGGATTTTTTCTTGTATACTTTTCTGAATTACCAAATGCATGCGAGGACATTTGCCTATTGTCAGCAGCAAGTTTATCTGCAAATGCGAAATATGCCTGGGATTGAACCTGGCATGGACGGTCCAGTCCAGGTAAACCTTTGCTCGGCTAGCTTGCAAATACTATCTCAGCCACCTCCCCGCCTGCTCGCGAGCAAAAATAATCGCAAGTCTGGGCAGTTGGGCAAAGCCTTTTATTCTCAAAATTCCTGCTTACGCGCCACAGCTGGGGCTGAACGGCTTACTCCCATCTTGGGCTCTGGCACGTGGTCAGGCTGGGCCTTTTGGGGGGGGGGGACCATGCCTCCTACGCCCCATTGCATGCGCCTCGGTGCAAAAAGAAAAAAAAAGGAAAAAAGGAGGCGGCGGCCACTCCTTGTGCAACAGCGCGGGGCTAAGAACGGGAATCTCGGCGAGAGGGGCCGAAGGACTGGCTCCTCCCCTCTCAGCCGCCGGGACTTGGAGCAGGGGTATGACTGTGGTTGTGTGTGTGTGTGTGTGTGTGTATATATGTGTGTGCCCGATTCCTGTGGGCCGCCGCCAACCAAAGGCCATTCCATGCAGGGCGCCTGTTGTGTCGCTGCTCGGCGGCGCCTGCGCCGTGGCCGGTTTGCCCGCACAGCTTCTTACTTTGATCCATTAGGTCTTGGGATTACTCTGGCCGAGAAAGGGCGAGCCGGATTACCACCCTGGGCTTCGGCTCGTCGCCCGTTTGGAAAAGGGGTTAAAAGAGCGCGCATCTCGCGTCTTCGGAATCGATCTCGGACTCAAACTCCAGACCCACAAAGCCACTATCTCGCATCGCCAAGCGCCGCTAGCGAAGCGACGCACCGCCAACACCACCACCACCACCACCACCGTCTACAGTTGCACCAAACTACTACCTACCTTGTTGAACAGAACCCCTGCAGCACTCCTAAAAGAAAAAAGAAGAAAAAAAAACAGTCCGCTCCTCCTTGTACCCACCGACACCTACCAGACAGGTCCAATACGAACAGCCACCTAGCGAGATGAAGGCCTCGGTGATCCTCAACCTCGCCCTCGGCGTCGCCACCGCGGCGGCCGCCACCATCCCGATGGCACAGGTGCAGCAGCAGCAGCAGCAGCAGCAGTCGTCCGCACTGGCGGCCCGGGACGCGATCCCGGTGTCTTCCGCGCCGGCGCCGGCGTCCCTAGATGTGCGCAGTCCAGAGGAAGAGGAGGACCTCGAGAGGCGGCGCATCTCGGGCAGCGAGCTGCTCCCGTACGCGCCCAGGATCATCGAGACGATCGCGCCCCACATCCCCTATGTCGTCGACAAGGTCGGCAGCGGCATCAAGAAGGTCGGCTCGTGGCTCTTTCGCAACAAGAACAAGAACAAGAACGAGAACGAGAAGAAGAAGGGCAAGCGGGGCGCCGAGCTTGGCGGCGGCGGCGGCGGCGGCGGCGATGCACGCGCCGAGGAGGAGGACGAGGGCGCCGTCCGCCCGGTTCACTTTGTCGCGTAGGCTAGGTAGGAGAGAGGGGAGGCGGAGGGGTTTTTTTTTGGTGGTTTTCCATTCTTGTGTGCTTTTGTTTGTTTCCCGTTGGGTGTGACATTCAGTGAGGCGTTGCATTAAGAGCGAGGCGTTTTTGGGGCATGGAAAGGCTGTCGGCGTCTGGGCGTTGTATTTCTGGTCTTGCTTGCTTGCGCAGTGCATCAGTTCATCTTTCCTACTCAAGGATTACACACGTGCCTTTTCCTTTTCGAGTCTGTTCGTTCGCATGTTGCCCCTACCCACATGACGGCGTGGTGTTAACCGGAGCCAGGCCCGCCTGCAACCCCAGCCCGAGTCTAATATACGGGGCACGGCACCTCTGCCTACCTGGGGAAGTGGAGTGGCCTGCGGCTTGGCGGGCGAAGTGGCCCATGAAAAGCTCACGTCCCGCTACTTAGCCGTTAGCGCACACCAACATTGACGTCAAAGGGCAGCTTGACCTCGCGCGCGAAGCGGGTAAAGTCGCGGATCAAGTTTTCCAGGGTCAGGTGCTGGAGGTTCTTGACCGTGAGCTCGGCGAACGGGCTCGACTGGCCCCAGTAGCGGTGCTCGACGATGACGGTGGCGCCGCCGACGGCCTCGGCGATCATGCCGGTTATGGTGCGGTTGGTTTGGTAGCCGAGATAGCTGTCGCCCGCGCTCTCGCCCGGGGTGAAGAAGGTGACTGGCGAGCCATGGCCGGCGTAAAAGGTGGTGTCCCACCAGTACCGCTGCTCGAAGGTGCCTTTGGAAGGGTCCGAATGGTCGATGAGCTGGTCGAACCAGCCCACATTTTCGTCCGCCCGGCGCATCAAGGGGCTCTTGTCAACGACGCCTTGCTCGGCGAGCGCCTTTTTCCAGGCTGAGGGGAGGCGGCAGAGGAAGCGGCGGGCCCCTGAGCCCCAGGGCAGCCTTGCAGGCCAGGCCCAGCAGGAGGCCAAGGCTGGAGATGGTCTTCATCCTGGGTAGCAAACGACGGAAACGAGGGACAAGGAGCCAAGGGCGTAGGGCTACAGAATCTCGGTCCCTGGGGCCAAGACGGAGAGTGGCCGCCAACACCAGCCGGGCGCCCGGCTGCTTTTTATCTTGGCTGGGGCCATGGCACCGCCCTTGACCGTTGACTACCCCGGATCCGATACCACCCCCGACTCGCCGACGCGGCTAGCGACGATATGCGCCATGTCCCTCGCCGCGGATGGAGTCGAGATACGGAGACAGCAAAAGGCATGCTCGCTGCTCCAGCATGGACCCAAGCGGTTTTCACACCAATGGGGGCCGACAGCGCAAGCCTCGCCTCCTTACCTAGGGTGGTAATCTCCGGGAGAATTCGATATTACCTCGTCCCGCAGGGGACTCGTGGCGGCGGCTGCTTCGGCAAGGCAATGCAATGTGGGGGCCAGGTGGTGGTGCATTGCCTCGAGGTTCCACCTGCGCGTCGACAGGATCTTGAACGCAGCAGGCGGGTGCTGGTTTTATCGGGCTGGAGGGCTATCGGAAGCATCCCATTAGTCGACCCAAAGAAACGGGCCTGGTGCGAAAAAGTTTAAAGGCGAGATGGCCCCCTGTTTTGGGCACTTGGGTCCAAGGGAACTGGCCATACGTCGAGGATGTGACTTTCCGAAATATCAAGCTATGCTGGTACGAGTTGATACTCATGCGGCTGGACATCTCCGTCTGGCGAGAACAGTGGTGCTGATGATGTGCAAACTGTTCTATTCTAGTCGGAGATCTCAAGGTAGATTTACCAGGGGAAGCGATCGCCGCTGGTTTCTGCAGTCGCATGGACCAGCATACAATTTATGGTCTTGTGATTTGATCCTTCCGGTCGTATGCGCTCGCATGAAGTTCCAACAAGGCATGTATGAATAAGTAGGTAGCCTGCCGCCGTACTTGGCGCACCATGACTTGAGCTCGAAAAAAAGGGGCAGCGACCACGAGTCACTTCTCGGCCCGGAGTGCAGCGCGTTCGCCGTCCCGCTCCCACTTTGTTTTCTAATGTGGTTGTAGGATTGTCGTCGATGCTTTTGTGGGAATTGTGAGCGTAGTTTCTGCTGCTACCAGCCCGCGCCAAAGCCATCGCTGTCGGTAGAGAATACCATGGCGTGGGTTAACGGAAAGGCAGCCAGCAAGGATCGCAAGATGACCACGCTGCGGTCTGCTCCGCCACGCCTTTGCCATCACCAAGACGAGCGAGCGTCGCATCCTGGACCAGGTAGGCGGTGAGCCACAAAGACGACCCAGTCGAGGAACGGGTCGGTAAGTGTGCTGAACAGCTCGAGAGGCCATGACAGGCTGGTGGCCGCTCAATGCTCGTCCTGCTAATCGACGGCGACGGCCTGTTGCTGCATCATACCAACAAAACCACGGGATCGGGATCGGGATCGAGGCAACTTGACCCTGTAGCCGGACAGCGACAAACTGATATGGGGCGCGGTTGCAAATTGTTACATCCACTTGCTCAGAAGCCGGTTGCCGACGGAGCAGGATCTATACGAGAGCTGCCTATATCTTGCCTCCAGCTCGATGGTCTTTGGCACTGATGCGATCCGCTTCGTCGACGATGCTGCCGATGTTGGTTGTTTCGCGTTGGTCGGGCTTAGCCATGCGCGGTACGGATAACTTGCCAGTCTATGGAGTAAGGAGGGTCCGCCCGCCAGTCGGCGTTAGGCGATGGAATCGAGACTCCCCCATGATTCCCGTAAACACTGTGCTGCTTCCGGTGGCAGCGGGTCCGAAGGCTAGGATCGGGATCTTCCGAACAGGCCACAGCCTCGCCCACGCTTCCCGGAAGCGTGTGCGGCACCCCGGAAGCAAGTGATGCTGCGTCAGTCATCAGGCTGGACGCGGCTTGTCGTATGAGAGGACTAGAATGCTTCAGTTCCTCAGGTGGCATAGTAGTATCGTGTCTGCAGATCCGACCGATTTAATTCGTGGAGGCATAGCTGAGTAGCAGTATTTTGACCGTGCGACTCGCAGTCCTCTTGTCAATCGAGAGCGGCGTCTGGGAGTGTTTTTGAGCATCACCTTTTTATCGTGCCCTCTCTCTCACGGCCTCCCAGAGCCTCGGGCTCGCGTCTTTGTGGACATTGGAGCCCCGCAATGCCTGGTCAAAGGCAAACTCTTTCAAGAACAGAGATAGTTTGCCTGTCAGCTTGCTTGTGATGGATGCCTAGTCTCGGTGGACGTAGAACGACGAGGCATCTTTTTCGACGGCTTCGAAAGCCTGGCGACTGCTGGAGCGCTCAAGTAGCAGCAGATGCCCCGAGATAGACTGCCTGCACAAGCAAAAAGTCAGTAGAGCAGATGCATACATGGTCGCACGAGGTGTCGCACCAGCTGTAGGGGCCGTAAGAGCCAAGTTGGGGATTGTCAGGCGGCCAACCATGGGCTGCACGCCGTCAGTCGATTTTCGACCCCGAGCAAGCCTGAGCTTGGCCAAGGCCCTGGATTTGGCGTTGGCAGAAGAAGGCCGCAGCCGGTCGCCGTTTGCCGTTGGAGTCGAATACTGGCTGCCCGGCACAACCCGCTCCCCGGAAAGGCCTGCCTCTGCTTTGGCTCGAGAACAAAAGGAACGAACGGCCCCCGCTTTCCCAAGGGCGCACGTGCCCGGCACTCCAGGCGCTCATTTGGCTGGCTTGGAGGCGCCCAAATTCTGGCCTAAAACCCCCAAAACTAGGCCCTGGCGTCAGGCATTCGCAGTGGGCGTGCAGGGGCCAGCCGGGCCTGCATTTGCAAAGAGAGGAGATGGGCACGCGTGACTGCCGCCATCAGGCCACGGCTGCAAAAACGACGCGATACTCAACTCGCCCGTGTTCACATGCCAGCGTGCGGCGCCAGCTGCAGCTGGGCCTGCAACCCCGGCCTGGGGTAGAAATACGGGCCACCTCTGTCTGCCTGGGGAAGCGGAGCAAAGGCAACGGAGCGTTGTGGCAATGTGGCGCGTGTTTGAATTCGGGCGTATCGCGTATGGGCGCTTCCTCGAGGCACGGCCAATGGCTGCGCTCTCGCTCGCCCCAGACGAGCGCGGCAACTCTCAGACGTGGGCTGATGTCAGCCCACCGACCAATGCCAGTCTCCGGTTCCACCCTCGCGAACCCACCCCGGGACACGTACTTGCTGTAGCTGACGGGGGTTTCATGCCGAGGCATCCAGCAACGATAGCCGCTCGGCGCCGAGTCAGCCCTTGGCGGCTGCGTTTCTGGACGACCGAATGCCGCCGTCGGACGCAAACAAACGCCGTGCTCGACAGCACTATTTGAAGGCGCCAAGCCAGCAGTGAAGCCCCTGGCCCCAGCCCGGTGAATCGACAGGCGTGCTATTTGGCATCTACACCTACCTGCCAGACGCCTGCCTCCCCGCTCCCAAACGCCCACGCAGCCATCTGCGTCAACACACCCGCCCTCCCACTCTCCCACACACCCACACACATACGCAGACAAACACCCTCAGCCGTCCACCAAAATGCCCGACAAGAGCGCCACGCCCGCCGCCGGGCAGACGGAGCCCGTCATCATCGTGGGCGGCGGCCTGGCGGGGCTCGTGGCGGCGTTTGAGCTGTCGCAGCGCGGCGTGCGCACGCTGATCCTGGACCAGGAGCCGCGCGCGTCGCTGGGCGGGCAGGCCTTCTGGTCGCTGGGCGGCCTGTTCGTCGTCAACTCGGCCGCGCAGCGCCGCATGGGCATCCGCGACAGCAAGGAGCTGGCCATGCGCGACTGGATGGGCAGCGCCCGCTTCGACCGCGACAAGGAGGACCACTGGCCGCGCCGCTGGGCCGAGGCCTTTGTCAACTTTGCCGCCGACGAGATGGAGGACTACGTCAGGGCCCGCGGCATCGGCTTCCTCATCAACGTCGGCTGGGCCGAGCGGGGCGACGGCCGCGCCGACGGCCACGGGAACTCGGTGCCGCGCTTCCACCTCACCTGGGGCACCGGGCCCGAGGTGGTCAGGCGCTTCGCGGACCCGGTGCAGGAGGCCGAGAAGAAGGGCATCGTCGAGTTCCGGTTCCGGCACCGGGTCGACGAGATCATTGTGGACGAGCAGACGGGCCGCGCCGTCGGCGTCAGGGGCAAGGTGCTCGAGGACGACGACGTGCCGCGCGGCGTGCGGTCGTCGCGCACCGTCGTGGGCGACTTTGAGCTCCGCGGCGCGTCGGTGCTGGTGTCGTCGGGCGGCATCGGCGGCAACGTCGAGGCGGTCAAGGCGGCCTGGCCCGTCGACCGGCTCGGCCCCAAGGTGCCGGAGCACTTTGTGGTCGGGGTGCCGCACCACGTCGACGGCCGCATGATCGGCATCGCCGAGGGCGCGGGAGCAAACGTCATCAACCGCGATCGCATGTGGCACTACACTGAGGGGCTGGCCAACTGGAACCCCATCTGGCCGGGCCACGGCATCCGCGTGCTGCCGGCGCCGTCGTCGCTGTGGCTCGACGCCACGGGCAAGCGCCTGCCGCCGTTCCTGTACCCCGGCAGCGACACGCTGGCCACGCTCAAGCACATCTGCTCGACGGGCTACGACTACTCGTGGTTCATCCTGACGCAGTCCATCATCGCGCGCGAGTTTGCCCTGTCCGGGTCCGAGCAGAACCCGGACCTGACCAACAAGTCCATCTGGCAGCTGCTGACGCAGCGCGTGTTTGGCAAGAAGGGCACGGTCCCGGTGCAGAACTTCCAGAAGCACGGCGAGGACTTTGTGGTGCGCGACACGCTCGAGGAGCTGGTCGAGGGCATGAACGAGCTCGCGGCCGAGCGGGGCGGGCCCCGGCTGGACCTGGCGGCGGTGCGCGCCGAGGTCGAGACGCGCGACGGGCAGTTCAGCAACCCCTACAGCAAGGACGCGCAGGCCATGCTCATCAACAACGGGCGGCTCTACGGGCCCGACAAGCGCAGCCGGGTGGCGGCGCCGCACCGGCTGCTGGACCCCAAGCACGGGCCCCTGATCGCGGTGCGCATGAACCTGCTCACGCGCAAGACGCTCGGCGGCATCGAGACGGACCTGTCGAGCAACGTCATGCGGGCCGACGGCTCCCGCTTTCCTGGGCTCTACGCGGCCGGCGAGGCGGCCGGCTTCGGCGGCGGCGGCGTCCACGGCTACAACTCGCTCGAGGGCACATTCCTGGGCGGCTGCATCTTCTCGGGCCGGGCCGCGGGCCGCGCCATGGCGGACGAGGTTCTGGGCACGGCGGGGGCGGATGGCTCGACGTCTGAGGGACAGGCGCTGAGGTCACGGATCTGACTTTTTTTTATTTATTTATTTATTTATTATTTCACTTGCTGCGTTGCATTTTCTATATCAAAGACTGGCTGCCGCAAAAGGCTGCTCGTTCTACATATTTATCTATGCATCTAATGAATGGTCTGGGATGGCTGCTGGGACGTTTTTGGTATTTGTGGAAGGGTCTAAGGCTTGCGCCTGCAAACAGGGGCGCGGGACACGATGGACGGGCTTGGCCCGGGCTTGCTGGGCAGCTCTCGAAGCAGCGTGGGAAGTTCTGTACAAAAATGACATGCACGTTTCCGCCTGCGGGCCTGGAGTGAATGCGGATTCCCATTGCGTGTGTGGCAATGCCCAGCCTGGCGCCTGTTGGTCCGCTGCTTGACGCGACCCACCCAAAGGGCGTGCCTTTTGACAAGACGAGCCAAGGACCCAGCAAGGAAGCTCTCGTATCGCCCGAGTAGAAAAGCCATGTGCGCTCAAGGCGGCACGAGACGCGGGAAAATGCAACTTTTGACGCAGAGAGCTCGCCGCGGCATCGGACGTGTGTCGACCCATCACCCAACACACCCATCATGGCGACCGAGACGGTGACGATGGCGCCAGCCACCAGGATGGACGCCAAGACGACGGCGCACGAGCTCGAGTCCCGCGGGAGCATGACCGGCTCGACGGCGGCGGCGGCGGCGACGGGCCCAGACACCGGCGGCCTCACGCGGCGCACGGTAGGCGGCGGCGGCGGCGACGACGACGACGACGACGACGAGGACCCGGTGCTCGCGGCGTCGCGGCTGGCAGATAGCGAGGTGCCCGACGGCGGCTACGGCTGGGTCGTCATCGGCTGCTCGGCCGTGGCGTCGCTCTGGTACACGGGCACGACCTACAGCTGGGGCGTGATCCAGGCCGACCTGGTCCGGCGCGGCCTCTCGACGCCCGCGACCCTCTCCTTCGTCGGCTCGCTCGCGCCCACCTTGATCTCGGCCCTGGGCGTCGCGACGGCGCGCCTCCTCGCCGTCCTGGGCGTGCGCCGCACCGCGCTCCTGGGCGTCGCCGCCCTCGGCCTCAGCGCCCTGCTCAGCAGCCTCTCGGCCGGCAGCGTGCCGGGCCTCTTCGTCACGGCCGGCTTGGTGCAGGGCGCCGCCATGAGCCTGTGCTTCATGGCGTGCGGCGTCGTGCCGGCCCAGTACTTTAGCCGCCGGCGCGGGCTGGCCAACGGCATCGTCTACGGCGGCGGCGGCGTCGGCGGCGCCGTCATCAGCCTCGGGCTCGACTCGCTGCTGCAGCGCGTCGGGCCCGCCTGGACCTTCCGGATCCTGGGCCTCGCCGTGCTCTCGACGGGGCTGCCGGCGGCGTGGTTCATCAAGGAGCGGACGCCGATCACGCACCGCGTCAAGTTTATCGACTGGTAGGTTGAGGCCGTCTTTTTCTTGGCCTTTGCGGTCCTTGGCTATGAAGGAGGGGAAGGGAAAAGAAGAGAAAAGAAAAGAAAAGAAAAGAAAAGAAGAAGGAAAAAGAAAAAGAACACACCCAGCTAACCGTGCCGACCTCTCCCCCTCCAGGCACCTCTTCAAAAACTTCAACTTCTTCCTCATCTTCCTGGCCAGCGGCATCGCCGTCTTCCCGGTGCTGGTGCCGCCCTTCTTCACGCCAATGTACGCGCAGGCCATGGGCCACCCGTCGAGCGTGGGCGCCGGCCTGCTCGCGGGCTTCAACTTCTCGTCGGCCGTCGGCCGCATCGGCACGGGCCTGCTGTGCGACCGGCTCGGCGCCCTCAACGCCCTCATCCTCTCCTTCGCCGTCAACGCCGCCACCATGCTCGCGCTCTGGCCGGCGTCCACCAGCCTGCCGCCGCTGGCCGTCTTCGTCGTCGTCAACGGCCTGTCCAACGGCGGCTTCTTCGCCGCCATGCCCACCGTCATGGGCAACGTCTTCGGCTCGGCCCGCGTCGCCATCGCCATGGGCATGGTGGTGACGGGCTGGGGCGGGGGTTACCTCATGGGCGCCCCAATCGCGGGCTACCTCCTCGATGCCTACGGCGGGTCCGGCGGCGGCCTGCAGGCCTACCGGCCGGCCATGTTCTACGCCGGGTCGCTGGCGCTCGCGTCGACGGCCTTGACCGTGTGGATGCGGTTCAGGATAAACAGCAAGCTTTTGGTAAAGGTGTGAGGGAGCCGGCTGGTTGGCCGCTTGTCGACAGGGGCATGACGATCCATCGGGCTCCGATACAGGGGGCTCGAGTAGACGCGGTAGACTTGGGATGGAGGGAGCTGGAGTAGATGCAATAGACCTGCTAGGAAAATACAATTATCGCGCCTCCCCCTGTCTGTCTCGGAGATAGCGGTACAAGTATGCAGCCGCTTGTCAGCGGCGAGGAGTCGGCCAAGATGCGTCTGCACTTGTCAAACTAGTCGTTTCCCTCATTTTGGCAGCCGCCAACTCGCCACGCCCAGCCTGGTGCCTAAATCATCCCTGTGCTTACCCCCACGAATCATCGACGAATCTCGGGCTCAGCTCGGAGCTCCCAAATATCTCCGCGAGTTCAGCCGCAAGATCTGGACGATATCCTCCTGATCAATACAGCATATAAACTACAAGATTTCCATGCACTCGACATGAAAGCACCACTCATCCATAACGAACCTCATATTCCTCTCCCTTGAATTCATCCAAGAACCACCTATCCTGTTTCTTGCCTCCAAGCTCGCCCAACATGGTGCATCTTGACCACATCGGAATCAAGGTCGCCCAGGATGACCTCGAAGCGACCATCACCTTCTACTCGGCCGCCCTCGCGCCCCTGGGATACAAGGTGGCGATGCGGTTCGGCAGCGCCGTCGGCTTCAGCGCGGGCGAGAAGACCCGGGCCGACTTCTGGGTGACGGGCCAGCCCGAGAAGCCCAACACGTGCACCCACGTAGCCTTTGCCAGCAGTGAGTTTTTTTTTCTTCTTTTTTGCGTGCAAGACTTGGCGGACAGCCGGAGAGGACCGTGCTGATACGTCTTTTTTTGTGCTTCTCGAAGCCCGCGCCAACGTCGATGCCTTCCACGCGGAGGCCCTCAAGGCCGGCGCAAAGGACAACGGGGCACCGGGCGTCAGGCAGCACTACCACAAGGATTACTATGGCGCGTTTGCGTACGACCCGGCAGGAAACAACATTGAGGTCGTCTGCCACGAGCCTGCAGAGGCCTCTCAGTAGGAGCGTACAGTTGGACGTCAGGGCAGTCGCAAGGAAACGGCTTGATGGGCAGATGGACGAGTTTTTGCAAGGAGATGGAGGTTAAAGACGGACGAGATTGCAAACATTGAACTTTCAAAATTTATCAACAGTCGACGGTAGCGTCCGGGTAGGTGCAGGCAGCCGTGAGATATTCCTGCGCTTCTCGCCGTCCAAATCGCATTGCAGGTTTAAATCCGATTAGATTTTGGCTAGCCGAAGCGAAAGAAGCTTGAATGGCTTGCTATACCCACTCGCTTATGCCTGTGAAGCAAAAAAAAAAAAAAAAAAAAAAAAAAAAAAAAAAAAAAAAGANAAAAAAAAAAAAAAAAAAAAAAAAAAAAAAAAACAAGGCCGCGCGATTGGCTGCCGGAAAAAAAGTTTGAAGAGGCACAATCGCTTGCGGGCGGGAACATCCGGTGGCATTGAGCAAGACAGCAGCGTCCAGCGTGGCTGGAGGCAGGAAACCCAAGCAGGAGCGCAGCGCAGCACGAGTCGCGAAGGCTGGAGGGCCAGAGCGAGGCGGGCTGCTTGGGTGAACCACGTGCTCGCGCCGCGCGAGCCTTCATTTGCCGGCGGTGGGGAGGGCCCAAGCAATCACCATCTGCTTGGGGGGAGCTTGCGAGATGGTTCCGACAATGCGACGCCAGCCGGGCCCGGCGCGTCATTGACTCGACGACGCCGCTTTCGCGAAACCACACCACACACCCGTCGGCAAGTTTCTTGCGGCGCCGCCCCTCGTGGCCTCCCTCCCTCCCCCTTCGCAGGCCGACGAGTGGTGCCGTCGCAAGAGCCGGAGCCATTTATTTCGTTTGACGACGCCGGCGCTGCTCCGGCCCTTCTTTGCCCTGCTTCCCCACACGAACGGGGCCTGGCTCCCCGCACGCTGGGTGGGGACGGACGTGGATCGAACGGGGGTGCAGCAAGTCGCCACCTGCTTCCTGGCCTGCCTGCCTGCCTGCCATTCCAGCGACGCGGTACGGCCGGGGAAGGAGCGTTCGTTGGGGGTTGGACGTGTGGATGCCGCGACGCGACTCGACAGCCAACCCCATTGGCGCCAGCCTGGACACGGGCCAGCAGCAACAGAAGAGAGCAAGCAGCAGCAGCAGGAACAGCAGCAGAAGCAGAAGCACCAGCACCAGCAGAAGAAAAAACAGAAGCAGCAGCAGAAGCACTACCACCACCACCATCATCACCATCACGAAAAGACGCAAAAAAAGACCAGACAAAGTCCCCGAGTAAGGCACCGCGCGCAGGCTTCCCATGTTGCTTTGGCCGCCCTTCAGACGAAGCCGCTGCTGCGAGCATGCCGGCGGGAAATTGGCCAGCCGGCCCAGGCCCCCCCAACCAGCCCAACCGTTCTCCGCATCTTCCCCGCAGCCGCCACCCGTGGCTACTTGGCCGAGCGGTCCGCCGATCGAGCGTGGCCAGGGGAAATGGCAGGCAGTCGAGTGGGCGCGCCAGCGGTGGGGATGATGGAATCCGACAGACAGACCTGGAGCTCTGCCGAAGAAGACCCGACCCGCACGCAGCCACACCCAGCGAGGGAAAAAAAAAAAACTTGGCGTCACCTGCCTGCGCTCCCGGGCGAAGGCGTCCGTCTGGGAGCAGCAAATGCGGGCCAGAGTGGGCGGCCATGTCACCGAGCAGTCTGTCCGCCCTGGCGAGGACCCGGAGCCTGCCAAGAGGGGGAACCTCCTCGCCCCGGCTCGCCTCTGGGCCTCGGTGGGTGGGTGCCGGCCACGGCTGGGGCTCTTGGTTCGTGAGGAGAAGGGGCAGAGCCAGCATAAATAGCGCCCGCCGAGTCCTCCTCGTCCCGTCTACCGTCTGTCTCCCTTCCCTCCCCCAGACCAGACGCGTGAAAGCCCCGGTCCCGCCAGCGTAGCAGTCGAGCAGACTCTCGCCCCTTCTCCCCCTCCGTCTCTCTCGGTCTCTCTGCCCCTCTGTCCACGCCGTCCCCGGCCCTCTCCCCTCAGCCATGTCTCGCCTCGCCGCTGCCGGCTCGCTGCTCCTGGCGGCAGCCGCCTCGGCCGCCTGCGTGCCGCGCGATACGGCCCCGACCGTCTCGCTGGCCAACGGGTCGTACTACGGCCTGCACAACACGCACTACAAGCAGGACCTCTTCCTGGGCATCCCCTTCGCCCAGCCGCCCGTCGGAGACCTGCGCTTCCGCCAGCCCAGGCCGCTCAACACGAGCTGGCAGGAGGCCCGCAACGCGACGCAGTACGGCTACCAGTGCATCGGCTACGGCAGCGACCAGTGGGCCCAGACGGGCGACAACTACGTGTCGGAGGACTGCCTGACGCTCAACGTGGTGCGGCCCGAGGGCGTGGCCGCCGGCGCCAACCTGCCCGTGGCCGTGTGGATCCACGGCGGCGGCTACTTCCAGGGCGGCGGCAGCGACCCGCGCTACAACACGTCGTTCCTGGTGCAGCAGTCGGTCGCCATGGGCACCCCCATCGTGGCCGTCACCATCAACTACCGCCTCTCGGGCTGGGGCTTCCTGTTCAGCAAGGAGCTGGCCGCCGAGGGCGCCACCAACCTGGGCATGCGCGACCAGCGCCTGAGCCTCGAGTGGGTCAACGAGAACATTGGCGCCTTTGGCGGCGACAAGACAAAGGTCACCATCTTTGGCGAGTCGGCCGGCGGCAACAGCGTCGGCACCCACCTCATCGCCTACGGCGGCCGCGACGACAAGCTCTTCCGCGCCGCCATCAGCCAGTCGGGCGCCCCCTCGGGCCTGCCCGGCGACGCCTCGCCCGAGAAGTGGCAGCCGCGCTACGAGTCGCTCGTCGCCGCCACGGGCTGCTCGGGCGCCGCCGACTCGCTCGCCTGCCTGCGCGCCCTGCCGTCGGACGCGCTGTCGGCCGTCTTCAACAGCACCGTCACGGCCGGCTGGCCCTTCCGCCCGGCCATCGACGGCGACCTGATCGCCGACTCGGGCACCACCCAGCTGGCCAAGGGTCAGTTCGTCAAGGTGCCCTACCTGATCGGCTGCAACGAGGCCGAGGGCGGCTCGTTTGGCACCCGCGGCATCAACACGGACGACGACTTCCTCAAGATGGTGCTCGCCAGCGCCCCCAACATGGACGAGGCCACGGCAAAGACCATCGCCGCCCTGTACCCGGACATCCCCCAGATCGGCGTGCCCTCGACCCTCGACGGCCGCCCCACTGGCGAGCTGGCTGCGCTGCTGGGCACCCAGTGGAAGCGCTCGGCCGCCTACGCGGGCGACTACTTCATGCACGCCCAGCGCCGCACCGCCGTCCAGGCCTGGGCCCGCGAGAAGGTGCCCGCGTACAGCTACAACTTCAACGTGCGCACCAACGGCATCCCCCCGGCCTTTGGCGCCGCCCACTTCCAGGAGGTCGTCTTTGTCTTCAACAACCAGCAGGGTCTCGGCTACGGCAACGTCAGCCCCAACCCTATTGTTGGCGGGCCTTCTACCTTTCCTCTCCTGGCTGACCTCATGAGCCGCATGTGGATCAGCTTTGTCGTCCACATGGACCCCAACAAGGCCGGAATTGGTAAGTTTGTCTTTTTTTTCTTTTCTGTGTTGGAATCCAATCCAAAAATGCCACACAGAAACCAAGGGCGCCTTGACTAACCTGTTTCGACTCGACAGACATTCCCGCCCAGTGGCCCCCTTACTCGCTCGACAAGCCCGAGAACTACGTCTTTGACGTCAACGGCACCGGCATTGCCCACGTCGAGGACGACCTCTGGCGCGCCGAGGGCATCGACTACATCTCGAAGCACATGGTCTCGATCTACGGACAGTAGATTGACTGGCTGCCTGTGTGGGTTGACTTGACTCACTGTGACGATGGATGACGGATGATGGATGAAGTGTAACAAAAACAAGAAAATATTAGAGTGCGTTGTATATATAACTCTGAAAATACAAACAAAGTACAAAAGAAATTGAGCCGCCCTGATATATGCATGCCTTTTGATGCAAAGAAAAGGTCCCGCCCCGATTTCCCGCGCAATCCCAGCCAGTGTGAACAAAGAAAGAAAGAAAAAAAACGCCATTCGCTCGCTGTTCCCAAGTGAATACCAACCAATCAAATGTCCTTGACGAATCCCACCTCGACGACCCTCTCCATGGCCAGGCTCAGGTTGGCAATCTTTGCCCGCGTGTTGTCGCGGATCCAGAGGAAGGTGCTGAGGACGGCCCTGCGGCCGAAGCCGGACCCCTCGCGCACCCGCATCTGCTCCTTGCCGACGACGTACATGACCTTTGACGCAAATGCCGCGTCCAGCCTGACCAGCTCGGCCTCGACGCGGTCCAGGGACGGCGCCGCCACGTCGGCCGTCGTCGTCGTCGTCGTCCTCTGCCTCAGACCTCCGCCGGCGGCGGTGGCGTCGTTTTCGTTTGCCTCGCCGTCGCTCTCGCCGCCGTCCGTCTTGGTCTCGACCACGGTCGCGGCCTCCTGGGCGCCGGCGTCGGAGCCGGTGGTGATGGCTGCGGCGGCGGCGGCGGGTTTGTTGCCGGGGAAGCCGCGCTCGACAAAGGCGCGGACCTGCTCGTACACGAGCGCGGCCAGGTCGGGCGTGATGACCTCATCCATGAAGCCGTGCTTGACGACGAGGCGGTAGCAGCCCGGGATCTCGCCGAAGCGCTGGACGTGGTAGCGGTCGGCCGACTCGACCGTGGGCGCGTCGACGGGGTGCAGGTGGAAGAAGACGGCGACCTGGGGCACGGCGGCGAACTTTGTCACAAACT
Organism: Nakataea oryzae; assembly: GCA_003049435.1. Classification (NCBI taxonomy): domain Eukaryota; kingdom Fungi; phylum Ascomycota; class Sordariomycetes; order Magnaporthales; family Magnaporthaceae; genus Nakataea; species Nakataea oryzae. Next base: position 27,142 of record PYSQ01000301.1, read on the forward strand.
GCGTGAAGACGGTCGGCGTCGTGGTGCCCGACTTGTCAAAGAAGATGCCCAGGCCCCGGATCGACGAGAGCGTGTCGCCGCCCCACTTGTCCGTCAGGCGCAGGAGGCTGGTCGGGGGGACGACGACGTCGGCGCCGGTGCCGTCGTCTTCGTCGCCCCTGTCGACCGTGGTCACGAGGGTGCCGAGCTTGAAGCGGTCCTCGGCCTCGGCGCGCCACTGGTTCTCCTTGCCGAAGCGCCAGAGCAGGAACAGGCACGCCAGGGCGCCCGACACGAGCAGCGTCAGCCAGGCGCCCTCGGGCACCTTTGTCAGGGCCGAGCTGAGGTAGAGGCCGTCGAGGGTGGCGAAGAAGAGCCAGGGCAGGAAGACCAGGAAGGGGCTCAGGCGCCAGACGATGATGGCGACCAGGGTCACCATGCACGTGTCGAAAAAGGTGACAAACATGACGCAGACGCCGTAGGCGTTGCCCAGGCGCGTCGTGTCGCGGTACACGGCCGTGACGACGACAGCGCCGATCATGAGGAGCCAGTTGAGGAAGGGCACGTAGACCTGGCCGTGGAAGACGCGCGACACGTGCACGACCTTGACCTGGGGCGAGTACGAGAGCTTCATGAGCTGGCTGACGAGCTGGAAGGTGGCCGTGATGATGGCCTGGCTGGCCACGATGGCGGCCAGCACGGCCAGGATCAGGCTCGGGTACAGCATCCCGGGCGGCACCGAGTTGAAGAAGGGGTTGGAGAAGGCCGAGGGCGTCAGGGTCAGGTAGGCGGCCTGGCCGCTGTAGGCCAGCAGCAGGCACGGGTACGTGTAGCCCAGCCAGCTGATGCGGATGGCGCTCAGGCTGAAGGCGCCCAGGTCGGCAAAGAGGGCCTCGACGCCCGTGAAGCTGAGCAGGATGCCGCCCAGCATTCGCCACGCGTCCGTCTTGTGGTCGGAAAAGAAGCGGAAGGCAAAGTAGGGGCTGAAGGCCTTGAGCACGGTCCAGTCGTACTTTACCAGGTTGTAGATGCCGAAGCCGCCGTTGAAGCCGAGCCAGAGGATGACGATGGGCGCGAAGCTCGACGCCAGCTTGGTCACGCCCAGCGGCTGGATCAGGAACAGGAGCACGATGATGCCGCACGTCGCGCCCACGATGGTCGGGTTGGAGATGTCGGGCTTGACGACCGAGAGGCCCTGCACGGCGCCCAGCACCGACTGCGCCGGCGTGAGCACGCCGTCGGCCATGACCATGCTGACCGACAGCACGCCGATGGCCTTGAGCAGGCCGCGGAAGAAGGTGCTCTTCTCGAGCGCCCCGCGCAGCGTCTTGGTGCCCGGCTTCAGGTCTCCCGTGTGGTGCCGCTTGAGCTTTACCATTCCCTCCTCGCGGGGGTCGCGGTCCGTGATGTTTGCCTGTGGGACGCCAGAGTCAGTACGGGGCTTCTCCGCCTATATAGCAAGGTAGTGTAGGTGGGTAGGTAGGTAGGCAGGCCAGGTGTGGTTGTGCTTACATAGCGGGTGAGAAGCGAGTAGCAGCTAAAGGTGCCGCCCTCGCCCTCGTTGTCGGCAAGCAGAATAATAATGACGTATTTGAGCGTGACGATGAGCGTGATGGACCAGAGAATGATGGACAGGGCGCCGAGGATGTCCGAAGGGGACGGCTCCGACGTGAAAGTGGAAGAGAAGACGTAGAGCGGGCTCGTTCCAATGTCGCCGTAGATGACACCGATGGACTGGTAGGCCAGCCTGTGTGGAAAGTGGAGTGGTCAGCAAGGGAGGTCCCATCCAGGGGGAGGGCACAAAAAAAAAAGAAAAAAAAACCTACCACAACAGCGTCCGGCCCTTAAACACCTGCTTCTCTTTGACGTCGTCGTCCATCCAGCCGCTGCCCTCGCCGCTCTCGACGCTCCGCGCCGACATGGCCGAGTGACGGCGGCCGAGGGAGAAGCCGCTGGCCATGCTCCGGCGCCGGTCGAGGGTCCGGGCATTGTACACGCCGCCCACGTAGCCCGTGTCGACCCGCGTCAGGGGCGTGATGGGCGTGATGGCGGCCGAGGCATTGTGGTGGTGGGTGTGGTTGTGTTGCCCGACGCGCCCCGGGTGCGCCGTCTCAGCGATCTTGACGCTGAGCGCCGGCGGCTGTGTGTTTTCCTCGGCCATTGTGCTGAAGAGAAAGAGCAAGAACCAGGGAGATGGTGGAAAAGGAAAGTTGCTGGGTGAGAGGAACTCAAGCGCTGCAAAGAGTGGCTAAGAAGGGAAACAAACAACAACAGGAGCGCCAGAGGGCGACGTACGTCCTCGGATTCCCCGCGGCTGTCAGACGGGCAGGGGCAGTGCAAAGGAACCGTCACGAAAGCATGGTGGTTTGGGCTGATGGCAAACGGGGGAAACGGCTCAGCCGCCACTCGCGGGGGGAGCTTGCGCCTTTGAGCGTTTTCCAGAAGCCCGGTTGGCACACGTGGGAGGTCGAGAGAGTCTAGACCGTCGACCGCCAGACCAGACCGAGCGTGCCTAGTACGGACCCCGGGCACAGCTGGCCGCCCATCAGGGGGGAGCGGCGCGCGCGCGTCCCTGGCGCAGCGCAGCAGATAGAGCCCGGCATCCAGATTGACCCCCCGTCTGCCTGCATGGGCCTCGCCCGCCGCAGGGAGCCTGGTCAACATGACGGAACTTTGTTTGTTGACAGAAACAGGTGTCCAGCGCTAGGGGACGGATAAGCGACAAAAACCCCTCATACTCGCCATCCCTCATCTAGTCGAGTCGGGTTAAAAGGTGCGTTGCCAAGACAGCCAGCAGCACTGGCCTGCGCCCGCAATAAACCGTTGCGACCCTGGACCCTGGGCTGCAGCGTGTCGGGGACCAGACGGCGTGCCTCAAGCCAAGGCCCATCGCTTGGCCTGCCTGACGCGGTGTGTGCGCGCCAGCGGGTGGGTTTCGGGGCGTGCGCTGGTGGGTTTCGGGGCGTGCGCTGGTGGGTTTCGGGGCGCGCGCTGGTGGGCGACCAGGCAGGGGTGGGGGTTCGATGGCGTGCTGTTGCTTGTGTCGGAGGAGCCTGTCCAGGGCGTCGCAGGGCTCGAGTGCGAGCGCGCGCGCCAGGCCGCCTCCTGGCTCGTGCGACGAACAGGGCCAGGGAAGAGACAGATCTCCCAAGATCAGATGCAGATTGAGGCGGTGCCAGCGGTCGCAATGCGCAGCCAGCGCTGCTTGCTCAGAGCCCGCGACGGCAGGCAGGGATGGCCGGCGCTGGGCTGCTCGACGGTCGCTCGACGGCGGGACCAGGCCGGACAGACACGACAGCGGCCCTCGAGTCCAGAATTCCAAATGCACGACGCGGCTGCGAGAGGCATGTGAATGTGGGAACCCGCAGCACGGCGGGCGGCTTCTCGTGCAGGCCACACAATCCCGCGGTACGTACCCGCATCCGCATGGGGATCCCGCGCAGCAAAAGTCTAAAACCATCAGGCCATAAATCACCTCCAGACGCGGTCCGAAATGCTGGCCGCCTCGACAGACCCATAAATTTTGTTTTGTTTCGCTCGCTTTGCCCAAATTAGCCCCGAGATTGCAATGCCACGCCCCGCGCGTCGGCAGGCGCTTGCCAGCGTCTCCTTCGAACGCACGCTTCCTCTTTTGGACGCCTGCCGTTACAGCCCCCGTCGCCCCTGCGCTGCCCGCGGCCGTTGACGACAGCCCGTGGCTGTTTTCAGCATCGATGAGGAAATGCATGCGCAAGGAACAAACCGACCCACGGACCGTCAGCCCGCCCGACACCTGGCATTGAAGGGCCGGCTATAAACAAGGCCGAAACGGTGTCAGGCCAGGGGGGCCCCAAGGCCTCTCTCTCTCTCTCTCCCCTTCTCAGTCGAGCTGGTCCACAGTCTCGCCGTTGCCGCCCTTGGCCGCCCGGTCGGGCGCGCCCTGGGCCTTGGCCCCGTCCTCCCTGCTGACGGCGACGCACCAGCCGAACTCGTCCTTGACCTTGCCCAGCTGGATGCCCTTGAGCTGCGCCAGCAGCCTGAGGCAGACCGGCCCGGCGTCCTCCTGCGACCCGGGGATGTACGTGACCATCTCCTCGCCCCCGCCAAGCTCGAGCCGCGCGTGCTGCTTGACCTGTGCGGCCAGAGACTTGGGGTCCGACTCGCCCATCCTGCGCGTGATGGACCGGATCGGCACTAGCGCCGCGGCGGTCCCGGCTGCCATGATCTCACTGAAGCTGGGCAGCTCGGTGTATTTAATCTGGCGGCGGTCCATGCTTGTTAGCGCGCTTCCGCAAGCCCGGGTTTTGGGCCACCCTCTGGGGGTGGGGGTGGGTGGGGGGGAACAATAGATTGGGTTTTGCCGGGCCCATGCGACTAGTTGGGCCTGTGCCTGTGTCTCAGCCCGCCCTGTAAAAACAAGAACCTTACCTGGCGCTTCTCGACCTTCCAGCCGAAGCTCCTGCCAATCTGCTGGATGCTCTCGCTCGTCACGCTGTCAATGACGTTCTTGGAGTCGGGCACCACGAGCGTGACGCCACCATGGCCGTCATCGAGGGCGCCGATGAAGCCGCTCGTCGAGAACTCGTCCACCTCCTCGTGCGTGGCCGAGTCGAGGTGCAGCGTGATGCCGTAGCCCTCGGCCCGGGCCTTGTCGCTCCACCTCAGCACGGGCGCATAGTTGCCGCCCACCTTTGCGCTGCCCGTGCCGTTGGGCGCGGCGCGGTCAAAGTCGTCGAGGATCAGGGCCTTGACCGGGTGCGTGCCGTGGTAGACGCCCGTCGGCAGCACGTAGACGGCAAAGGTGTACTCCTCGGGCGGGCTCAGCCCCAGCTGCGCCGACGAACCGTAGATCTGCGGGCGGATGTACATGGCCGCGCCCGTCTCGTGGGGCGGCACGAACTCGGCGTTGAGCGAGACGGCGGCCTTGACGGCCTCGAGGAACAGCTCCGTCGGCACGGGCGGGACCGAGATGAACTCGGCCGAGTGCTGCATGCGCACGGCGTTGCGGTCCGGCCGGAACACCTGGATGGCCCCGTCGCCCGGCGCGCGGAAGGCCTTGAGCCCCTCGTACGCCTGCTGTCCGTAGTTGAGCGCGGGCGCCATGCCGTGGATGCGGATGTAGGGGTCCGTCACCCAGCGCAGCGCCGACCACTGGCCCGTCTTTTTGGAGTAGTGCGACTCGATGTGGCCGTTGACTGTGCGCGCGCCACCCTCGCTCTGTCAGAAATGGGTGCATGCATCACCGGCCACAGGCGCGCCCCTACCCACCTTCGCGGACCAGGAATCCGACATTGGACCAGTCAATGGTGTTGACTGGCGGGGGCGGAAATGAGGCCATCGTAGGGTGGAGGCCGGGATCGGAGGAGGGCGTTGGTCGTCGAGCCGTCCGGGGAGGCGGGCAGAAAGCTTGCGCAGGCGACGCGGGCAGGTCTCGTCAAATGTTCAACAATACACGGCAGCTGCTGGAGGAGGATCCTGGAGAAAAGGCCCTTGCAGAGCAAGTATGTGGTTGTGAGAATCGGGCGGCCTGGAGGATCGAGGATGGATGACTGCGATGCGCTGGCCCCGCGCATTCCGAGAGCGCCCCTGCAAAAAAAAGACAAAAAAAAAAAAAAACTCGGCGATTCGATGCTTGGCGGGCAGAAAATTCCCCACGCTAGCGGCCGAGATCGCTGTGGCGGGGCAGCAGGGAATGAGGGGGGCACCAGAACAGGGCCTGCATTCGCCAAGACGGGAACTGGCGAGAAGACCCCTAGCCGCCCAACGACACACGTCCAACCCGCTCTGCCGTCGCCACTTGACAGCCTGTCGCCAAGCCATCAACGTGTCTGCCAGAGAGACAATGCATGACCTGGAGGCCGACTTTGTGGGCGATGAAAGGCGGTCGCAGCCGCCAGGCAGTCCGCAGTGCTTCTCTCTCCGATTTGCTTCCGCGAGATTACGAAGGGCCACCGTGCAGCCTTCATCGTCTGCAGCGAGAGCTGGCAGATTTCCCCGGATGACAACAGAGGAGGAAAAAAAAGTCGCTTCCACACACCATAGGGTTGAAGCACGAACGATCAAGTCCATTTCCCACCGTGGGCTCTCGGAGCGTCGGAAGTCTCTCCCAGGGTCGACTACCCAAAGGTTTCAGACAATGCTCTTGGTTTTGGGAGCCGATAGACTGCCAGCTCAACTTTTCTGTTCTCGGCTACCCTCCTAGCTACAGGTAGTACCAGAAAGCGGCTTGTGCTTGTGCAAATCTGCACGGCGTGCTTCCCTCTCTTCTAGCATCAGACCAGACGCTCGAGGACGCATCCTCCCTTGTGTGCCTATCCGCCCTTGCCTAGTTTGCTTTGAGTTACGGTCCGATAGGAAAGGACAAACAGGCCGTAATAGCTTTGCTCAGACCGAGCAGCATGAGAGTGTCCTATTTAGGGTTTCGAAGGGTCCAGCATGAATTTCTCAAACATCGGGTCGACCATGTAGTGCACCTGGCCGCCCGTCAGGACCTCCATCTGCTTCCTCTCATTCATGCCCATCCATTGATGGATGCCCTTGGTAAGACAGATCGCCCCGTACTTGCCGTCAAGGCTCAGCTCCTTCGTCTGCTGGGCATATTTAAGTGGTCCTCCAGGGTTGGCAGGAGAAAACATAAACCGAGTGGTTCGGAGCAGCCAGAGAGTCTTTTGCTTGTCCGCCATGTCGAGAAAGAGACCAAGACCAGTCGGGATGTGAGGTGCATCCGTTCGGGTCTGCCACTTGTCGCCCTGAAGGTCCACAATCACCACATGCCCAAGCTCCAACACAACCCTGGGGAGTTCCGGCAGAGCCAGTCCGTCTTCATCATCCTGATCCGGCTCTTCTTTGGTATCAGGCTGTCCCTGGCTGCGGCGTCGACCTTTTTTACCCAAAGGTTTATTCACGGGGCTCCCTTGGCCCGGCTCTTTCTTGATACCAGAAAGTCTCTGGCTACGGCGTCGATTCTCGCTGCCAAACCTTCCGTTGCTGGGGCTTTGTGGACTATCCTGACCTGCCGAGTTCCGGAAGGAGACTCGGAAGAGAAACTCCGACGGCAGAGGGGCCATACCGTTAAGGCTGCCCGCGTCAGGGAAAGGAACCTGTCCACCGCTGAGCAAGGACCGGCGCGTGAGAGAGATTCCGAAGGGGGTGATTGCCTCGGCCGAATATTCCGACAGGAACGTGGAGGCCTTTATCTTTATCTTGAACAGGCCCAGCGGCGGAGCTGCGAGCAGGTGATGGCGAATTCGAGAGATTTCTTGATGGAAGTCGCTCCAGTCGAGCTCGGGGCTGTCTGGACCATGATCCAAGCCACAGGCCACTATTCCAATGCTTCTGAAGAAAGAAACGGCTTCGGCGAGGCGAGCTCCCTCCTTCGCGGCCCGGTTGCTGGTCATGAAATTCTCAATAAGCTTCATGGCGAGGTGGACTGCGTCCTAGTCTCCCATGTTGAGCAGACCTTGAAGACGACTAAGGGCATCTTCTTCCGTCCACTGTTCCTGTTTCTTGCCCGGGATCTCTGGCAGATCACGGATAGCCTTGACGGCAGATGCGAACTTTGCGGAACCGTGAAAAGGAGAAATAGGCGCCGAGGCGCCCGGCTTCTGCTTGTGTTTGGCCATTGCGGTTAATCATGCCATCCGACGGTCCCTGAGTAGCGTACGGTGATGACAAGGTGAGAAGTAGCTCAGGCTACGAGTGGGAGTGTTGGGCCCGGAGGTTGGCGAAGATCAGGGCAGATGCTAGATGATGCAAGAGGTGGTTGAGCAAAGCCAGGTCGTTTCTTTTTGTGCGTGTGTGTGTGTGTGTGTGTGTGTGTGTGTGTGTGTGTGTGTGTGTGTGTGCATTAGAAGACTGGGTTGGCGTTGACCTTGGGTTCCGTCTTGGAGGATGCCCAGAAGCCCCAAGTTTTCGTGGCGNGGGTTCCGTCTTGGAGGATGCCCAGAAGCCCCAAGTTTTCGTGGCGTGTGGTAAATCGGGAAGGTACGGCAAGAAACAGGTCTGTGCGTAAAGCTTGCATCCAGTCATTCCAAAGACCTGAGAAAAATTTCAACAGGCAGCCATGGCATGGGCGTTTCTGGTATACTGGTCTGCTAGCGTTCTGGTGTGATATCGATGGACTCCGGGCACCGTGGCTGTCAAACAGGAGGGCGCCCCACAACGCTGTGGCTTGCGCGAGAGACAAAGCAGCAAACCGGGATGCTGTGGCGCACAGCATCGGGAGCTGCCGTTGGGCTCTGCGACCGGAGGGCCGGGCTCCGAAATGGCGACGGGCCCGTCCGACAGCATCGGCCCAGCACCGGCCTCTGGTAGGTCCCGGGAGCAGCCATGGCACCGCGGCCAACTCTCGGAAGGCGCCGAGGCAAGCATAGTGCCAGCAAACTAGAATGCCCCGTCCGAGTGGAGAATGGCACTAGGTCCCTGGGCTCGAGCTAGCCGCCGTGGCGAGCTGCTAGCACGGTAGTTTATTCCGAGCAGTGGCTGATCGGCAGTCTGTTTTGACGTCGACGTATCACGATGGTGGCTGGAGAACCGAAACTTGATGTCGAAGACGGACATCCTGTCGTTGGTATTAGCCACTTGTGCAGTCACGCTCTTCTCTGGGCGGCAGGCTAGCATGGCCAGCCAGTGTCGGGTGTAGCTAGCATGAACCACAAGTTTGCTCTCAGCCGGCACCGGCAGAACCCTCAGTCTTGTGCTCGACCTCGCGCTGGTCTTGCGCCTGTAGATCGATCTGCCAAGCCCGAGTAGGCCCTGCAGCGACCAACTTCCAGGCATCCAGGGATGCTTTCTTTATCCGCTCTGCGTGAATGAACTGCCAATAACGGCCCTGGGTACATGGTGTGGCCCAGCATGTGGTACGCACAAACGCGGCATTTCGCTGGGTGCGTGGAAACACATTGGTGGAGGGCAAGCATCCCGCACCCGTGATTCACCAGTGGTCGCCCTAGCCGATTACAAGCAGCCGTCCAGGGAGGGGTCATGGGCGCGCCCAGCCTTGGCATGGGAAAAGATCGCTGGCGGGCTAACGATAGGCATGAAACGGGGAGCCGGGGGGGCTGACCTCCGGACGCTTGTGTGACGGCGCATGTGGGCAGTGGCTAGCATCATGGACGGGAGAACGATAAAAAGGAGCCTAGCAACACAGCAACCTAGATACTCGAGACCAGTGGCAGACGGCGCTACGAGACACATGATGCCCACCTTGTGCGACGCATGCCCGGACCTGACGAGAGTCTCATGCACAAAGTTGGACAGGACGAACACAGTTCCGCAGACGGCACGGCTTGATAGACCCCGGCCGCGGCGAATAGGAGCTTCACCTGTGTCGTGATTGGCATGGGCAGCCAGCAGCAGTGGAATGAACTAGCAAGGTGAAACGTTGAACGGAGCGCGGCACCTTGGCCAAAAGGTGAAAGGGCGCCGGTAGCAAACGGAACTCCAAAGCCGGGGGCAGGCAACGATGGCGCCAATAGCGAGGGCCGCCTAGGGTGCCGGGGCAGAGCGGTTATGTGGCCCCCCAGCGGCCGGTGAATATGCTTCGTCAAACAGTGACGATGGTGCAGAAAAGGGAAGATCGGCAGAGCTGTCGGACCGTGGCCAGGCGGAGCACCGACGATCCAAGCACTCCCCCGGAAATGATCGTCTTTGGCTAAAATGCAGATCCGACGGGTGCGCACTTGGGAGGGCCGCAGGGCTTGAGGGGTCGAATGTGGTTTTTTTTTTTTTTTTTTTTTTTTTTGCTCTTGTGCGAGTGGTCGAGAGGAAAACGGACCTGGCCGGTGGGCTCTGACAATGCTCGCCTGCTGGGCCTGCGAATCACAGCCAGGAGGTGCGTTTTCAGATGTACGAGGAGGGAGGCAGAGGCGGGGACCCTGGACGCCTGGGGGGCGGGCGTGGTATGGCCCCAGCCGGGTTGGCAGACCCTGTTTTGCCCACCTTCTTGGCAGCCCAGCAAGAAACAAGGAGGCGCCTTGACGCGGGAGCGACACCGAGCAGACGGCGGGATCGAAGCGGTCCGAAGCAAGCAACCTGAATTATTGCGCAGCGATGACGTCGCGTAAGACACATAAGCAAAAGAGAAGGAAAAAAAGGCACTGTTTCGAGGCCGGGCCAGAGATTGCGTTGGAGATCTCCTGAGGCATGCATATGTAGAATAGATGACGATGGAGAATGGAGAGAGGTGGAGAGCCAACCAGCGCAAGGATCGAGGCGGGTGAGCAGGATCGCCCAACGCCCAACCTGCGACCGGCACGGTGGTGAAATGGAAGCTTCGCAGCAGAAGGAGCGGGCACGGCGAGGCGCCGATCATGACATGTCGAAGGCAGCTGACATTGCCTGCCGGCGAGGCTTGGAGTCGGCGATGGCGACGGAGCGATCCAGGAAGGGGAAGGCAGGTGTTGGAGGGGGCCGGGGGGCAGAACAAAAGGAAGAAGAAAAAGAAAAGACACGCAAGTAAAATGACGCAGTTGTGCGTCGTGATGACACTGTGTACCGACAGGTGGCTGGAGGCCGGGGGGGCTTGTGCGCCTGCAGATTCTAGCGCAAAGTACAGTCTTGTAGCGGCTGGGATCTCTCTCGGCCCCTGTGGTGGGGGCAGCGTGGGCTCCCTAGCGCCTGGAGCAGGTGGGCTCGAATGGGAATGGCAACAGACGAAGCCGGTCAGTAAGGGCTTTCAAGAAGCCCATGCTGCACGGGCGAAGCCAGGCTCTCCCCTGCGGGTTGCTTTCTCCAGCTGGCACGACGTTGCGTGATTGCTTTTGCCTCCGACTTCCATTCTTCTAGGGCCGCTTTCTTCTTTTTCGCCCGCCCGAATGCGATGCAGAAATGGGCAAATTAGCCGGGCCAAATAGCGATCACCCGCTGACCGCCATTTACATCCCGGGCGACAGAAGCTGGTGACCCCAACGGCATCTACCGGAACTCTGGGATCGTGGGGGTCGTAGAAGATTAACGGAAGGCCCCAAGCTGATAATCGTGACGAGGTTGTCGCGACATGCAGGTCCCAGGTCCCTGCCGGCGCTGGCGGCCGGAAGCTAGCGATGGAGTCGGGTTATGTGACAGCGCACCGACGGCACAAGGGAGACGATGGGGACATTCACGATTCGCGGCAACCCAAAGACGCCGCCGCAGGGCAGGGAGAATGCGCACAGGATGGCTGTTGCGTGTCGCCCGCATCGCTTGGCGGCAGGCCCGTCGATCACTGGCACAGGCCAGCAGGCGGGCGGCCCAATGAAAGCGGCCGGCTGTGGCGTCACTGGCGACGATCTCCATCTGACCCGGCACGTTGCTTTCCCACCCTCCCCGCCCCGTTTGCCGTGCTTGCCCTCGCCCGTCCCTTCCAATTTGCGGCGAACAGGTACATCGAGGTACCTGCAGAGCCACAGCCGCGCAGGCCGCGGCATGATGTGTGTGTGTGTGTGTGTGAGTGTGTGTGTGCGCTGCTCGGTTGGGCGAGGGCGCGTGCACGGGCGACTGTACAGCGCCAGCCTGCTGTTGAACTTTTGCCCGCACGTGCTCCCCTCTCCCCACATCGCCGACCGCCTTGCCAGCACCTCAGTGGGCGGCGACTTCCGAGGGCGTGTCAAAAGCGGGCTAGCGTCGCCAGGTTTTGATGGGTCAGTCGGCGGGTCGGCGTGAAATTTCGGGGGTCCACCTTGCTGCGAGCTGACAGGCGGGCGGGCAGGCACCACTGCTCGTTGGTCCCTAGCTGTCTCTTTTCGAGGCCCCTCTTTTTTAATCTTTTTTTTTCTCTTGCTCACTGCGGACACCAAGGAACATTCCGCGATCCAAGAGTTGCGAGTCGCGGAGCCTCCCACTCTCGCTGGATCATGAGGAATGACAATACCGATTAAAAATTCACCCAGCCGGGTATCCCTTGCCGCTCCACCCTGCTCTCCAATTAGCCCTCCGCCTTGTTTTCCCCTAGCTAAGCACCGACGCACGGCAAGGGCCATGTCCACCGAGCACCACGCCGACAGCTGCATTGCGCGACACTAGAGCCCTCCCTGGCCGGCCCGAGTCGCTCTGTGCAAGGCCCAAGGCTCTATCGCGGCTCCAGGTGCGTGGGACAGCGGTGCCGTGTCGCTCAAAGCCTCAGGCCGCATCGCCCGAACGCCAGTGCCGATCGGTCGCCATCCCGCCGTGGCTGGGAAGCGAACAGAGAGGGAGGCGTGACCGTGGCCGTTAAGCAGCGCCAACAAGGCACACCGCCGCACAGTGCTGAGGGCTGTCTGTCCCAGGCGTCCTTCCCCCCACACCTCCGATTTCCGTAAAAGGGGAGCAAAGACCGTTGATCGCGGCATCCAAAACAGGGCAAAACAGCCAATCCTCCTGTGCCGTCGCCCGCCGCAGCCGGGAGCCCCAATCAGCAGGGTCCCCCCCAAAAGTCAGAACCCGACAGCAGGCGCTGCCAGCGGCCCCCATCCTCGTCCCCTCCTCACACCGGCACCCCCCTCACCAGACCCCCTCCCGGCGCACGAATCTGGCGTCCAATAATAGGCCGTCTCAGGGGTCGGCGGGAGCCACCGCCATTCTCGTCGTTTCCCACACCCCAGGACCCGGGAGCCTCGAGTCGCCCTGGCCTGCGGGTCCGCCAGCAGAGCGCCACGGCCTGCACACATCCCCAGCTTCCTGTAACTTCTTGCAAATAACCCCCATCCCCCACCCATCCCATCTTTCTCCCAAGGCTGCATTGCCTTTTTTTTCACCTCCCATCCCTCGCCGCCGGTGCAGTCATTGCCGCAGTCCCTGACGCCTCCACGACCCGACCGCGCCCAGAAGTTGTGAACGGTGGCAACAACAAGCTTTGGCCGCTTGCATCACCGGCGACACACCTTTCATCGCCGGGCCCACCCTCTCCCGCTTTTCAGCTAATACCTTGCCCATACTTAATACCCCAGGGAAGCCACCACCCACCTATCGTGTTATCTCCGTCTTCGCTTCTCGATTCTTTTTTTTCTTTCTTTCTTTCTGCCAACCCTGCGGTGCACGCTTGCCATCGGCCTCCCCCCATATCCTTCGAGGCAGCCTGCCGGGAGGCGCAAGAGTTGACGGGTTCAACTGTGGAGGAAACCAGCCCGCAACATACCATTACGGCTTCGACATGGACGGCCAGCCAATGTCGGCGACCATGCCCAAGATGGACCGCTCCGACTCTTCGTCAGGCTCCGAAGTCGACACTCCTCCTCTCGGCCCCACTATCCACGCCCCGGTCCCGATGCGCCCACGACTGCCCAGCAGGAAAAGCAGCGGCACCATGGTTGTTCCCAGAGACTCTATCGATGCCACCCAGCCTTACCAAGTCGACTTCGAGCCTGATGATGTTCGTGCCATGAGCCCGAGGAGGACGACGGAGGATATCGAGGCCCTGGGAAGGGAGGCTAGGGAAGAGCTCAGGAGGTAAGCTCATTACGACCCAGGACGTCTCGATTTAACCC